>JZKD02S1624985.1:87136-100676 GCA_000966675.3 Picea glauca
CTTTGAATCCTTCAGCGGATTGCCGCCTTTTTCTGATGATCACAGTTCGCCACCTTCTAGTCATTATTATGATAGTGACGCATCATTTGATTCTGTTGGTGAACATAACATTATTAATCGTATGGAAGCATGATGGACCCTTTGTCCTTGTTTAAGAATAAAGTTTGTCTGCCATTTTGGCTTGTAATTATTCTTTCATGTCTATCGGGCCGACAGTGGTGTCCGACGGTACGTGGGCTCCGTGAGCTCCACTGTGTAACCGAATATTTTGCTTTAAGTGTGATTTAGACTAAAGTAGCATCTTGCTTTTGGTCATCCGTAAAAGTTGTTGATGGGTCCCCATATGGCCGAGCCTTTAAGGGACGAGATAACAACTGGAGTCCACCAGTTGCCCCATCATGTGCTATTCGGATTTGCTTTTGACTGGCAGTTGCCCGTGACTTCCTACCAGGAACTTGCTAAGCTTTGTATAAATAAGAGGCCTCTCCTCTCATTTGGGTATCCGGAGTTTGAGTGTTTCTGAGAGAGAGTCTAAGTGTTTGAGTCGAGTCTTGCGTATGCTCTTTGCTACTCTTGCCTTCGGGACCCTGAGTGAGCAAATCAGAAACAAGAATCTCATTTGTAATATGTGTTAGTCAAGTAGTTTCTACCTTTGCAGTNAATATTGAATCAAGAAACTTATCATCAGAGAGTATCAAAAAGAATATATTTAGGATGAATCAATCCCTTTTTAATGTGACTATATTATCCAAATATTTAGAAATCATATCACCTTGTGTCCTCAACCATATCAAATAAGTGAAATTCACAAGAGGATGGATCATTCTATTATACAAAGTGTTTATTGCCCATGCTTTAATGACAAGGCATTTTAAGGGATGAAGTGTAATAAACAGATCTTATATAGTAGTATTAATAATAAATTTAATGGATATTGTGGGGTTTCCTATTAATGAATGGTTATTTCATGAAGTGAACCATCGGGTTTTCTTCACTACAATTATATACATCCACCTTCTCTTTTCCCACCAATAGCACCAAAATTTGATGATGTAAGGACATCATCTTGTCCTCTCCTCTATATTTCTTATTCTATAGAGTTGTACCTTTAGGGATATAAGATTTATCTTGGTTTCACTATCCTCAACTACTATGTTTTCTCTCTTATAAATCTCCTTTCTTGCATGGACATGTTTAATTTTGACAAGCTCATTCACCCCCTTGAGCTTTTCCTTCTCTTGTGCAACTTTGCACATGCTTCTTGTATGTACAATTAGAGTATTAAAAACATTAAGGGACATGATAGTTCTTGCATGCACCTCTTCCATGTGCACATATTCCATCAACATACTTCCCTACAATTTCGACTCATTGATCCTCATCCTCATGTGCGCTATCCTTAACTTTCAATGCACAGATTGGGCTTCAATTCTCCTTGTTGAAATATTTCAATTTCCCTCTTTATTTCCCGCATTGGCATAATGCTCATTAACGACTCTATGTTTATTAACAATTTATTCATGGCCTTCTTCTCCCTTGTTGCTCCAAGGCATGTGAAACTCTTTCGTGTGACTTCTTTCCTATTTCATGGCTACCATATCCAAGGTTACATTCTTTATTATATTGCAAAATTCTTCCTCACTTCATCCTCCATTATTACCTTGTCAACTATCATGCTCACATGGAAAATTTCTACTTTGATGATTTCATTAGTCCTTGTATCCTCTTCTTCCTTGAGTGTTGCAAATTCCATCTCTGCAACATTTATTACTACTGAAATTTCTTCCTATGATCCATGATTTCCATCCCTTCCCATCCTCATGTTGACCATTGAAAACTTATTCTTCAACAAATACTTCTATGTAAATGTACATTTAGGATCGTGAGCATTACATTTCACCTTCTATCAACTCTTGTAAATAAATCATGACCACACATTTTAGTTAAAACAAAAGTTTCTGCAGATTTGTATTTTTGTGGTAAATTCCTTAACCACTCTATCTTGTTACAACTTAGTGCCTTCAATCAATGCACAAGGGACATTAAAGGAATTAGTGAATTCCATGGGAACCTCTATTGAAACTTCTTCCACTTTTTCACTTGGATACAATACCAAGTCTTGTTGCATGCATGGAGGTGTGAATTCATTCTCCATTTTTTCTTCCTCCTCGGGGATGCACTGATTCACATGCAATGTCGACCTAGAAAAACACATTCCCAATATACTAAGGAAAGGGCGGTTGTTCCAGGAAGAGAGGATCTGGATGTTTTTTTTGAAACAATCACATATCTAGTCCTTAAGACTGCAATCCTTCATTTTCCATGTGCATTGTGTTGTCATTGATGTCCATGGTTTCATGGAGAGATTCTTCATAAGCTTCCATTGATCTCAAGTGTTGGGTGCACTAGGTATATGAACACCTACTTGCATGTTTTCTAATGAAAATTCCTCTTCTTCTTTTGACATGGATTCAATGAAATGATCCTCATAATATTCTTCCATCTCCACCTTGATATGAAGATCCATTTTTGCTTCATATTATTTCAAATATAGTTGGTTTCCATCATCCTTCATATGTGCCTTTTTCACTTAGAATCCTTTAATATCAAATTTGGCTTTGAATTTGACAATGTTGTCATCGTTTCTTTCTCTATCCCTTGACATGATTGTCACCTATGCATATGATTAATATTCTACAACCTCTTCATGGGATACAATATCTTCCAGTACTACTAAATCAATAATATTACCTTTAATTTGGCCCAATTCAATGTGGGCTTCTTCTTCCTTGTCGATCTCAGCATGGACTCCTTCTTCTTCCTTAACTAATACCAACTGAAAGTATGCTCTTCAAATATAGACTTACACACGCTTCCATCTCCTTTACTTGCATAATCATTAACATGTAATTTGTTAGATAAAATTTGGGATCCCTAAGGAACCTCTTTCAATGACTATCCCTGCTCATGTGCATAAAAGAGAGTTTTCCAAACCAACATCATATTTTTCATCATCCTCCTTACTTTATTAGAGGTATTCTTCAACTTACTTCTTTTCAACTAACAACATTTTCATAGCTTCATCATCAATTCATTGTGCCCTTTTATTTGGTACCTTCTTCCCTTTTGCATCTACTTTATGGGCCTTCTTCAAGGCTTTAATTATTTTGACCATCCACTACATATCCTCTTGTAGGTCCTTATCAAATTCAAATTTATTTGTTATGACCTTGACCTTAAGCCTTCTCTTCATTGGTTTAAATCTTGGGGCCTCCTCCATGGCATCTAGCTATCTATACAGATTCTTGAGCACCTTCTTTGTGAGGTCCATATTCATTTTGTCTACTACCAAATTATTCTTTTCTAGATTTTCTACACTCAAATCTCTTGCAAAAATTCACCCAATACTTCCTATATTGCAACTATATCTTTCCCATCACCAATAGCACTACCCATAAACACTCTCTACTAGGCCTACTTTTCTTCCTTAAAAAATTCTATCCAACGTTCTTTACTAAAGTTTTCCTCTACTATGTGCAATTTTCAAATAAAACATTAATCTCCCAATGATATGGATTATATTGATAATGAAATGAGACACAAATGAAAATATAGAAGAGAACACAGAAATACAACGAAATGCAAATTTTATTAATGAATAACAAAATACTATAGAACACAAACTGGCTAGAATGGTGGTATCTTATGTTTGAAGAGAAAGAGATGTCGACTATGCTCATTCACAATAAGAATTGCATCACACTCCATTTCATGCTTAAAGAACCTCCTTCACCTTGATTATATATGAGAGAGTGAGAGGAGAATACTTCCAATAATGCATGTGGGATAAATTGGTCTAAGTTTACACAATGTCATAGGCATGTAAAAAACTATGAATTCTTGGGAGGTCACCCATCCCAGTACTACTCTATCCCAAGCACACTTAACTGCAAAATTCTAATGGGATCTGGTGCATTAATGTTGTAGGAATGTACATATGATGGTTGTAACTAATAAATGGAGATGAAATTACATTACATTCCCCATCAAAAGGATGAATATCATGGTTTTTCAAAACCACAGGCTTGAAAACATTGATTCAATGGAAAAGGTGGATGGCCACTGAGATCCACCTAGATCAGTCCCCCCCCCTTAGGAAGCAACGGTCTCCATTGCATTAAGTTCCCCCAGGAGATGGGGAAAATTTTGTTGAATCTAAACCTTGGTGAGCCACTTTCCTTGCTAAAGTAGTTGTCATGCTTGTTCTTGGCATTAGCTTGTTGAAGGATGCCATGAATTTGTTGTTGGAGATGTTGGATCGATTCAAAAAATATGGCTGCATGATCTACCTGGATCTGAGTGTGGGAGAAATATGTCTATGATGATGCAGAAGGAAGATCTATATCAATGGGGGATAATGGATGGAACCCCAAGAAAAACTAAAAATGGTCGTGGCAAATAGAGCTATGCTAAACATATGGAAGACTCTCATTCTATGGAAGGGAGAATCTATAGATTGGACCATTGGGTAAGGGAGCACTGGGAACCAAGTCAATGGAATTCTTGACTTGGCAGTGCAAAGGAACCCCTATAGGTGAAAAAATATCTTTGTTCTCCTATAAAATCATGTCGACTTGCTTATGTTGTACAGAAAGGTCTTGGGCCGAGGCTGTGGTAGTCGCAGTGACCTTTTGTTCACCTTCTGACTAGATTGTGAAGATGGGAAAATTTGTGGACTAAGAGATTACTTTGTGGCACTGTTTTTCTTAGATAAATGAAATGACAATAGTCATAACTACCTTTGGTATCTTGTAGAGCTAACCCCCCATAGTAACAATGAAACTATGGGGTTGAAACTCATAAACAATGTGATGTTTCCACATATATGGTTGTCCTTAAATAATATCACATAATTCAAGTGGGGAAACATCCCACAGTACCTCATATTTGAAGGGATTGATGTCATAGGGAAGGAAACATTGTTGGTTGACGTGGATGTCTCGCCCCCTACTCAACCATCCAATGATGTACGGTCAGGGGTGTGGCATTGTTAGCAACTTCATTCTTTTGATGACCTCAGCTGAGATTAGGTTCTTCTGACTCCCTTTGTAAAAAACGAAAGGCAGTGGGGTCCCCTTCACCCACATCTATGAATGGAAGAGGTGCTCCCCCTTCTCAGGCTCCTCTGGTTGGATTGTTGTGGCCACAATGGTAGCAGTGGGTTCTTCATTGATGATTTGTTTCTCTTTATTGTGATCTGAATAATATTCCATTTCCGATTTAGGTTATGATTCTTTTTCTTTGAGATCTACCACCAATGAATTTTTTGAGCGAGATTCATCGGTGTTGTGCTAGGGGATTTTGTGGAACTCACACCACTTTTTGGTGTCCTTCGATTTCCCATCACCCTTCTTAGCCGATGGTTTAGACTTATTTTCTTGATATTGACACTCCTTACTTTTTCCTTTGTTAGGGTTTCATTTTCCATGCTTCTATTGTGTTGTATATGCAAACCCAAACTCCTTCTTACTCTGTTTCTTGAATTTCTGCTCAATTTTGACTACATATCAATAAGCAACTCCCAATGAGGAGATGTCTAAGAAATACATATATGTTTGGATGTACATGTGTAGGCCACTATCTATTGGCGATCAACCATTATTTATTATCCCTTTTACAACATTACAACATGCCTTATTTATAGGCTTTACAATAGGAAAAACCCTAAATAAAATGCACCCAAAAATGGTTACAAATCCACGTAGATCATTGGTTGCAAATCCCACGAATCTTGGGATTATGTTAAAGTTGAATACCAAGTCAGATTACCGATCGACTACCAGTCGACCTTCATTCGGTCTTTACTCAGTTTCCACATGCCCGCCTGTCGACCTCTTGTCAGTTGGCCTCTTCGACTTGTTGTCGATGTATTCGACTTCGACTTTACCTGGTCGAACCACCTCGATCTTCGACTTCCTATCGATTCCTTCGACTTCGACCACCTCAACTAGACTTTCACTACAAATAATATAACAACCCCACAATAATTAATATATATACAACTTAAATGTAGTGGTGTAAAACTATTTCAAGATTGTTTGTATGGAATGCAGTTTTTTTAAGTTTTAAGGATCCTTTAAATTGACTTGTAAAAAATTTATGATTTTTTTTCACCAATGTTATTATTAACACAAATAATTTGATTTTGTTGGAACCTTTTCTCATTTACAATATGCTATCCCAATTTTACTTCATCTTTATTTCACAAACGTTAACCAAAATACTATGGATTACTTGGGTTTAGGTTACATATATTTCCCCCCTTCCTAGMGTTTTCATTGTCTACCTAACCTAGTATATAACTGAAATGGAACCCATACTTATATTAAATTATAGATAGTATATATAAAACATAATCATATTCATTTTATACTCAAATAAAGACAATAACTTTATATAGTTAGTTTTGTCATATTGGAAGTTCTTTTCTCATTTTTTTTAATATATTATTTTTATCAGTATATGTTCTTGCTCTAGATTTGGTGTATTTAGTGTTTCTTTAGTTATTTTGGGTAAACATGTACATATTTGTTTGCTATTAAAAAAAGAGTACACTATATTCGCGAGGTCATAAATTCTTATATATACAAGACCAAATTTAGTGAAATATGATCTTTTTGAAAAAGAGTCATAGTCATCAAAATTCAAAACTTTGATAGATTTGATGCAAAGCTTTGATACTTCTTTTGAAAAAGAATAATAAAGTCATCTAAATTCAAAACTTGGATAGATTTTATGCAAATTTTTTGATACTTATGGTGAACAAAATTTAAATTTCAAATTTAGTTTTAAAGAAAACCAATAATATTAACCATAAAATTTGTAATACCAATTTTTTTTTTTTTTAAATATATATATATGAAGTTTACAATTAATATCAAGAATGATAATAAAAATCATTAATAAGAAGAAGTTGAAATATTACAAATGTTTTATCAATCTCCTATAAAAAACTATTTTTGGGATGTTATATGAACTTAAACAGAAAAATGAACATCGTGAATATTGGGATCATTGATGCTTATGATCACCGTAGTGAAATTGGTTGTTGGAGCAACTTAAAAGCACCTTAGGATACAAATGAGGTTGAGGATGACCACCACTTTCATTTGACATTCCCTCTCTTTAATTTTTTTGAGTTCATAATTCAATTACTCTCGAGGACCTTGATGCATTCATTTTACTACATCTTTAATAATATAAAAAATATTTTTACAAAGTTTCATAATTTGATTATTTTTTAGGAGGAGCTTGATACTTTCACTTTACTATGTTCAAAACAATATTTATTTTGATATTCATAATTTATTTACTAAAGGATCTTGATACTTTCATTTTACTATGTTCAAAACAATATTTAGTTTGAATTTCATAATTTAATTACTCAAGGGTCTTGATACTTTCACTTTACTATGTGCAAATACAGAAATGAAAGTCTGAATAATATTTATTTTGATTTTTTTATGCATCTAATAAACTTTGTCACTCTCATGGGAAGACAAACATCAACATAATCATTAATAAAAGTTTACACATCTCTTCCCTAACCCATATTTAGCTAAAACAAAGGTTGGAAAAAGGAATTTGATAAATGTTTAGAACATTGGGACATCCGAGATGGTATAATCCTCTATGAAAAAACTTAAAATTGAAAACAAAGTGATGAAAATATTAAAGACAAAAGAGAGACATGTTATAAAAAATGATTTGAAAATCCTTCCTACCCTAATAAGGTTGCAAGTTTCAAAATTAAGAACTAATTTTAAGGTGCACAACCAAACTAAGAACTAACTCTTAAGTTTATAGACAAGATGACAAATGTATCCTTATGAAAACTCCAAAGGAAAAAAAAAAACACTATAATCTATGCAACCTAGAGGAGATTGAAGACAAGGCTTATTTCCTTATAAGATGCCCATTATGCAACAATATTACAACTAATTCTATGTTGCATAATGAAAATCACAGATGAACGCTTCAACAAACTAGGGAAACAAAATTATTTTATGCAACCTAGAGTAGATTGAAGACATTAGTATTTTTCTAAGTTACTCTATCTAAAACAATATTTAATGTGCTTATAGTGATATTCACAGTCACAATGTAGTTCATACAATCCATGAATAAATTGAGTTTGAAAACACAAAAGAAAATAATAACTCTTTTATGATTGTTAGTACATTTTCGTGAATCTTTATAACATAATCTAGGAATCCTTTCCTGTTAGAGAGCAAGCTCATTCTCCGGATATAATGGATCGAGTTTCTTCTTTATTTCACATAAGTATATACAACAACAAGGGCATAGTCTATTAGATAGATAGGGAAGATACCAACACTACCTCGTCCAACAGCTTCTTCACTCGGTTCCAAATCCAATTGCTTATCTAGGTGACCCAGAACCGGTTTATCGAGAATCTGTTTACCTCATTGACCCATAACCAGTTTACCTTATTTACCCAACAACAGATAGGGTGGGCACATAAGCCACATAGGTAGAGGAAAAACAAGGGTTGAAGAACAAATTACAGTCCCATCACTGAATGCATAGGTCACATTCTAGTAGGCGTCCCTTCCATTTCATGAACCCCCAATATTCCTTCCAATTCCAAAGCTAGAGAAATATATAGTGCTTCCATAAAATCAAGGTTCCTACTTTTTTTCTAAGTTTTCGACCATCCTGTGAAGCACTCGTTTCAACACCAATTGATTGAATCTCCCCCGCATACGAACGATAACAATATGTGGGTTCAACCAAGGTTTTGTTGTATAATGAACACCCCATATAATTGGTTCTGTAGTATCTAGTCTTACCATCCCCCCAACTAGTACCAATAATCCTTATGGGTTAGGAGAAAGAAAAACCAGTAGCATAGGAAGCACCAATATAAGTTAACCAAGTATAACCCAATGATTCACCTACTTTCAAGCAAGCAACATGAATGGGAATGAAAATGAATGGACTTCCTTGGTCCTGGTTTCATGCCCCCATATATTAAATTTAGAATGGGATCATATGTAATGTCCTACAAGTAGGATTCATTCTGGTCGAACACACGGTTTCCCATTTAATGACACATTAAGGGTGTCCTCCCTTGTGAGGGGAGGTGCGCAACTACTGCTGATCTTTATCTCTGGATTTTACACTAACTTCGCTCAGGGTTTGTAGCTGGCTTCATGCAGTTCAAATCCCTTTCGAGGATGACCCACACAACTGGGGGAGGATCCAATATTTGATCTTTTTGTTTTCCTTCCTTCCTTCTCTCCTTTCAAGAGAACAGAAGAGAAGAGTGAAGTGAAGGATCCTTTCATAGACTAAATGAGCGAGCCATGTTGTCCATCAATATCCTATATAGATGCAAATTCAATAGTCGTGGAGAAAGGTTCCACCAGATGCAACAATAGTTTCACCTATGCCTTGCCACTCAAATGTAGTGCATCATCCAGCCGGAGCATTCATAGTGATTCAATCATAATATCTCACCCAAACCATAATGTTTCCTTCAACTATTACTATGGATAGGAGTAATAATTGTAGAAACTATTTGTTCCTTCCTCCATGTCACGGGGGTCCAACCAAGGACTCTTTCTATCTATCGAAGTGATAGGCCAACACCTTCAATCAAGTAGGTTTTATCCCTTTCGAGAGATGGTTTTTCTTGGATGTTCATTACCCTTATAAGATGCTTCAGGCTACACCCACCACATGGTGAGATCATAGCCACCAAATATGGTCGTTGGATGTACGTCACGTGGTAATATCGAAGCCATTGGATTTTTCCATCAGATGTGCACCACATGGAAACATCATAGTCGTTGGATCTGACAATCGGATGCATGCCACGTGGCGACATCATAATCGTTGGATCTAGATGTAGGATGCACGTCACATGGAGAGATCACAACCGCCTGATCTAGCCATCATGCACGCCATGTGGAGAGATCACAACTGTTGGATATGGTCGTCTGATGCACGCCATGTGACAAGATCATAGCCATTAGATTTGGTCGTCGGATGCATGCCACTTGGAGAGATCACAACTATTGGATTTGGTCGTTGGATGCACACCACGTGAAGACATCATAGCCACTAGATCTAGTTGTTGGATGCACACCACGTGGAAATATCATAGATGGTGGATCTCATCGTCGGATGCATGCCACGTGATGAAATCACAATTGTCAGATTTGGTCGTCGGATGCATGCCAAATGGCGAGATCACAACCATCGTATTTGGCCCTCAAAGTTGTGTCTCACAATTGGGAATTGACCTTGGCACCATAAACAAATAAACCAAGCCAATCAAACCTTAAATCAAATATGAAAACAAAGCTCTCATTCTAGGGAAATCAATAGTGCATGGAAGAAGCATGAACTTTGCTAGATTTTGATTGCAGGGGATTTTACACTAACTTCGCTCAGGGTTTGTAGCTGGCTTCATGCAGTTCAAATGATTCATACCACAACCAAGACAATGACAACAACAAAATCTAACCATACAACCTCAAAAAAAAAACACAAGTTAATAAATACTCAATCGCCAGCTAGGGTTTTGACAACATTTACCTCGTACCCTTAACATGACATAACAATGTGCACACAATAAACAAACAATTCACTAACACCATGTTCATTACCCTATTGAGTCTACTTCCCAACATTCTCATTACTTCTACCGCAAACCAGACCTTTATGTCGCCGCCTCAAACCACAAAAACCTTGTAACCTCCATTAATAATGTAAGTCGAATCAAAATTTACAATAATGATTAAAGGTAGGGGAAAATTGTGATTTCATAGGAATCAATCACATAGATATTTTCATAACATAATTATAATTTAAACCTCTGAAATTCATCTAAACTAAATTAAATAGACACACATATACACACATATGTATGTGTGTACATATGTATATATGTGTGTATATATGTATATATGTACACACACACACACACACATATACACACGCACATATACACACACACACATGCATATGTATATATGTACATGTATGTAGACATATATGTATCTATATATGTATGTATGTATGTATGTATATGAATTTTCGAAGGAAAACACCTCACGAAAAACCCTTCAATTGCTTCCTCATGATCTACGAATGGTAAATGGGGTAAATCATTAGATCTAATTATGAAGCCTAACCATGAGGGGATCAAGGGATTTGAACCCAAGACCTCCCCAACTCTAGGGAAAAGATCTCACATTTGTCTCATATGTAAGTTTTAAACCTTTGAAGTGAAACAATGCATATAGATTCTTAAGAAAAATAGAAAGAAAAATAATGGAATACACATAGTACATATAGATTTACCTTGGAAATCCTTAACCAGGAAAACCAACAAACCTTATAGCTGCAACTCTATCATCTTCATTATATTAACTTCATCATTCACAATACAATACACAGGTATTTTGCAACATCTAAAACCCTAATATGTTAACTTGAATTAGATTACAACCCTAATCCATCAACTGGGATTAGATTACAATGGATCAAAAAACCATTGGTCGAGTAAAGTATAACCATGCAAATAATATGAGAAATATCATTGTTGGCATGTTTTCAGACAGAGGCAGAGTATGCGTGTTTGTCATTGATGGCAAAGATCATGACCAACAGCACAACGATGATCGCATGGCAAGATCAGAAGCTAAACTCCATTTTGGGTATCAGAAGCTAAACTCTATTTCAGAGTTTCGGATACCGAGATTTGGAAGTGTCGAAATGTGAAACATCGAAATACTGTACCGTTGATCTGACTCCATTTCAGAGTTTCAGATACCGGGAGTTGGAAGTGTCGAAACACTTCATCATAGAAATATCGAAACGCCAATATGCGAAATCATGAAATAATCCTAGCCGCCAGATCGAGGATTGATCTGGATTTTTAATCAGACACGACGAAGGCCCGTGAAGTTTTGAAATCACGATAAGATCTGGACCATTGGGTCCATAGGACACGTGGCGAAAGATCGTCATTTTGCTGATTGGAAAGTCAAAGGAACAGGGTTCCCTAACCTCTCGAACTCGCGATATGAAAAATCGCAAAATGCCGAAATGCGAAATTGTGAAAGGCGCTAACAACTAAACTCCATTTCGGAGATCGCAACTTGGAGAGTTGAGATGCCTCGCAACAGGAATTCACGACATGCGAAATTGCGAAATGACGAAATATGAAATTGTGAAAGGCGCTAACAACTAAACTCCATTTTGGAGATCGCGACTTGGAGAGTCGAGATGCCTCACAACAGGAATTTGCGACATGTGAAATATTGAAATGCCGAAATGAGAAATTGCGAAAGGCGCTAACAACTAAACTCCATTTCGGAGATCATGACTTGGAGTCGAGATGCCTTGCAACAGAAATTCACGACATGTGAAATCACGAAATGTCAAAATGAGAAATGATGAAATGATCGAAGCTAGTCTAGCTAAGCTCCTTTTTTCGGAGTTTCGTGGATCGTGACATGGAGCATCAAGATATCTCATCACAAGAATTTCCGAAATGCCAAAATGTGAAAGGCATTTTGATTAGGCCCGTGGTCACAGCTAGTGGGCATATGGAGTAAGCGTGAGACCCATCATTTATAATCCAACGGTGCAGGTTAATCAGGAATATGATCGAAGGGTTATTGTTTCTCTTCATGATTAACTTTCAGTTACGATTCAGTTAGCAGAACGGAATCATGGTTCTTGGACGGTTGGAGATTCAGTTGCTGAGGTGTGTGTGAATAAAAGGAGATATGAGACGACTATGCAAAGTTGGTTGTTTTGACTAAAAAATGAGTTGAACTGTAGAAAGGTAAAATTATAGTATGCGCAGTGTGAAGAAATCTTAGAGATAAGGAACAAAAGCTGAACAGAGGAGAAAAGGTGAAGAGAGCAGAATGTGCACACATCAAAGAGCATGAGAAGGACAAAGAAAGAACAGATAGAAAGAGACAGCAAGTCAAGACAAGTATGAACAGAGTAGAAGAATAATGTAGTAGAGAAGAATTGTAGAACAGTGAAGAAGTGGTAAGATTTGATTTATCTTTGTTGTTGGTTATTCAATCATTTATGTGTAATAAGGGTGGTAGGGAGGTGCTAGGGAGGACTGTTGTCCTCAGAGTTTCAAGTGGGTTCTTGAACACAGGGAGTTGTAGCTTCCATCTAGTTGCAGCCAGAAAAACCAGGGTGGCAGGGTGGTGCAAGGGAGAACAGTTGTTCTCTGTTACATAGGTTGGTGCCTGTGTGACTGGAAGTTGGTGCTTCCATCCAGTTGGTGCTGGAACACTTAGGGAGTTGTTGCTTCCTTCTAGTGGGTGCTAGAGAAACCATAGAGTTGGTGCTCTCAAACACGTTGGAGCTTGTAAAATAGAGGTAGTAGCCTCACATTGAGTTGGTGCTCAATTATAGATGATGTACAGAACTTAAAAGACTGCCTATCATTTCGAAGAAGAAGAGGTTTTCTCCC
>JZKD02S1624985.1:105272-116806 GCA_000966675.3 Picea glauca
AAGAAAACCCAACCAATCCTTTGCTATATTCCTCAAGAGAAAGACCTCCCACACCATCACCAAACCTAGCACACAAGAGGGTGTTGTAAATCTCATAATTTCATACCACAACCTCTGAAATCATGAGATGACACAATGATAAGTGTGTTTCCTCAATGGGGATTCACCTTTATTTGTGTAATACTTGTCACATCAAATGATGTGTCTTTTGGCACAATAGGGTCGACCTTAATAACTCAAAATATAATTAATAATTACCATATTAATTATCTTTTATATTAATTATCTTTTACATTAATTATCTTTTACATTAAGGTGGGGCCGACTTGTACCCTTTACATTACAAATAGGGTTGCAGGTAATTCTGACTCTTGAACAATATAGCAAGGGATCTCATACACCCACTAGTGCTCAAACACTAGGGGCACATCCATAGGGATGTCCATATCTCTATCTCACTGTGTCTCACAAGAGAACCACACTCACTAGTGATCAACCACTAGGATCGCGTTCACCTGTGCTCATCCACAGGCACGTCCACTCAACAGATCTTCTTTCCCACTGCATTACATAGGAGAGTCATATGGAGTTCATCATCTCAAGTCTCTACTCAGAGGAGGATAATACATTGTGTTTATCTCTGTATCATAACGATGCACCCAACTCATGGGAATTCACACGTTCACCTTGTGCTCAGCCACAGGCACGTCCAACTCAGCAGATCTCCTTTCTCACTGCGTTACACAAGAGAATCATCTGGAGTTCTTCTCAACACTCTGCAAGGAGGAGGCCATCTAGTTCTGTCTCAGATAGGAACCACACACCCATCTCAGGGGCTCTCTCTCAAGTCTGTGTCCTGGAGGATGTCTCACACAACTGTAATCATCAACACTCCCTCTCATCTAGGGAGGCATTATCCATAATGCCAAGTCTCGCACGGAAATACTCGAACTTTTTCTTGGTTGTAGTCATCAACACTCCCTCTCAAATAGAGAGGTATTCTTCACCAAGTTAGTTTGGTGAAGATGTCTACAAACTGCTCATGTGTAGGAAGGTACTGCACATGTACTACTTTCCTTTGCATCATGTCTCTAAAAATAATATTTTATCTCAATGTGTTTCGATCTATCATGAAACACAGGTTTCTCAAAGAGCTTCACACAGCTTTGGTTATAATCATAGGATCCATCTCATGATCAAGTAAATCTGTCAGAGGATTATCATGAAGCCACATTTCTTCACACACTCAATGATATATACTTTACTTCTGTGGTACTCAAGGCCACAGAGCTTTGTTTCCTGCTACACCATGAAATCATGGAAAACAACAATCGGATGTGCTCTTCTAGTCCATTGTACTTTCTGTCCATTATGCATATTACTGCAAACTCAAGTCTTCATTGGAGGCATATCTCAGGCCATATCTAACCGTGCCTCGTAGATATCTCAATACATGTTTTTTTTGTTTTCCAGTGAGTCTTTCTCGGTTGACTCATGGAATGACTACGTACATTCACTACATGGCATGAATCAAGTCTGGTGTTAACTAGATACATCAGTGATCCAATCATTTATGGATCAATCTTGTATGAATCATCATCATTCATTTTCTTCAAATCTATCATCGTGGATTTGCATTATGTCATATTGAACTTCTTTAATATTCCCATTGTATATTTTCCTTGACTTAGGAAAATCATATTGGTCCTCTGTCATACTTCTTGTCCCAAGAAGTAGTGCATCATACTTAGATCCTTCATCTTGAAATCAAAAGTCAAGGCTTACTTGTATCCAACAACACGACTTTATGAATAAGTCATCAAAATTAGGCTCTCATCACCAACACTATAATAATATAGGTTTGGATCAACAACACTCTTGCTGAGACCCAAACTCATTAAGAATCCATCCATTTGATGTAGTTTTCAACTCATGGATGGTAGTACAGATGGAAGTGTATCGGATTAGTGGATCAATATGTCTCATCATAGTTCACTCCCTCTACTTGTGAGAATATTTTGACTACAAGTCTTGTTTTATATTTCTCGACACTTCCATCAGCTACATGTCTTTCTGCCTCTTACAGATTTTTTTCAAGCCTAGACATGCCCTTTTATGGCCTACTGCAAAGTCCCTGGGAATATAAACTGGAATAACTGTATCAATGATTGTCTTCCTCTGAACTGCTAAGGAGGAGAAGGTATTTGTCTTTTCCTTCTTCTCAATAGTTTTGACTCCCTCTGAGTCAAGTGACTCTCTCTAAAGTCTTGAAGGAAAAACATCTTCCTTTGTTGTTAACCTGCCTGGAACAAGGAAACAAATGAAGGGAAACAAGACAAGAATATCTCCTAGAGGATATTCATGAGTATATCTCTATAATCAAAACAATTTAAGGATTTTTTGTCACAGCTATAACACCCACTTGTAATGTAGCATGATAATTGAAACAATCAAACATGGAGTCTTCACTTCTGGTGTGTTGTTCTTCTGAATGCACTAAGACCTTTCGGGGTCCATGATTTTACCAAGGGTTCCTTCCTCCTGCAAATACCCTTATGACAATTATGAAAACATTATATATACAAGTGCATACCTAAGAGTGTACACTAATGGAGGTTATGCTTGTTTTGTCAAAGTCATGATGGTCAATAACGTTCCTCGCTTGTCTGCCTTGTAGCCACCTATACCACACAAGTTTATGTCGAAGTTTGCATCAACCTTCACTGTTGTATCTAATTAGAGAGTATTTACACATTAGTAATTCTACCCATCTGCTGGTGATCCAAATTTCTATGATTGTTTTAGCTTATCAAGGTCATGTCCATTGTTTGACATTCAACAAAATTTCAAACACCCTATTGTAGCCATCCTTGTAGCTCCTGCTGCTACTTAACACTGTTACAACTTGACTTCAGATCTATATTTTAAGGTTTTCAATATGGATTCGTAGATGACTCAAGTAGAACTGATATGATTTCTTTGTTTCCTTTAAACTGTAAAAGGTTGGTCAATATTGGTTGTAATTATGATCATTATGCTTGTCAAGAGGTCGGACATTTTTGTCCTTGACTTATAAGTACCAACCAGTATAAGTTTTCATCTTTATTTCCATGCTTCATAAGCCAAATAGGACTATCTTCTTTAATGTGTTTAAATGTTGATCATGTATCCTCAACTCCTTCAATCAAATATATGTCACAGATGTTTCTGGCATGCTTGAACCTCATCACAGTTTCTTATTCCTAAATTTATTGTAGTGATGTGTCACATAAATGTTGCCTTGAACTGTAGCATTGTTTCATGCCTGTTTTAATATCTCATCATCATTATAGCATATAGATATAGAATGCTTAATATAGAAAGGTGAATGGCCTTACTACTATCCAAAAAGATCGGCCTCAATATAGGCCTTAAACTCGACTTTTCTTCCTAAAAAAAAACCACCATCGATACTACTTCAAAACTGATATAATTTTCACCTTTTGATAGCCTCAGAAATATCACTTAGAATTTGTCTTAATCTTGTTCTCAAGCCTGTGGTCATCTTCAGAATTTGTCTTGGGGTTTGATCCTTTAATTTTACCACAAAAAAAATTTAGGGAGAGTCTGACCCTTTTTTTCTAGACTTGATGTGTTAGTGTGGCAGTCTTATAGTGTTAGAATGTTAGGGTGGATCTACTGTTAGATTATTTTTACAAAAGCTTTTAGATAGTCCCCAGAACATGCCAAGTTCTTTCCTCCTTCTAGCTTTAAGGGGGTCCGACCCTTCTCCTAGACTCTGACCTCTTTTCTTATACACCTTGATGTTGTTTGGAAGAAGTACCCCATACACGGTCCTTCTCCTAGATTTCGACCCTTTCCTTCACCACAAAATCTTTAGAAGGGGTCCAACCCTTTTCTTCTAGGTTGCGAAATCCTTAGAGGCCTGCAATCAACCTTTTTCTTGCCACAACAAACTATTCTCTTCCCATGGCTGCCTTCCTCTATTTGTTGTGGGGTTCGGTCTCATTTATTTGCAATGGTAGAAAGGGTTTGGCAGTCTTTTAGGTGACCATGGTCTTCTTTCATCCTTGAGCAAGTGGTATTCTTCAAGACCTTCTCTGATACCATGTTAGATTTTCAATGAGCTATGGCTCATGTATCTTCTTTTAAATTTTCTTTTTAACTATAACTTGAACCATAACTATTGCAACAAACCATGATCACAAGAATAATAACCATGCATAAAAACAAAAGAATTATCCTGGGAAACCCTTCTCAACAAGGGAACAAAACCCAACCAATACTTTTCTATATTCCTCAAGAGAAAGACCTCCCACACCATCACCAAACCTAGCACACAAGAGGGTGTTGTAATTCTCATAATTTCAGACCACAACTTCTAATATCATGATATGACACAATGATAAGTGTGTTTCCTCAATGGGGATTCACCTTTATTTAAATAAGACTTGTAACATCAAATGATGTGTCTTTTGGCACAATAGGGCCGACCTCAATAACTCAAAATATAATTAATAATTACCTTATTAATTATCTTTTATATTAATTATCATTTATATTAATTATCTTTTACATTAAGGTGAGGCTGACCTGTACCCTTTACATTATAAATAGGGTTACAGGTAAGTCTAACTCTTGAACAATATAGCAAGGGATCTCATACAACCACTAGTGCTCAACCACTAGGGGCACATCCATAGGGATGTCCATATCTCTATCTCACCGTGTCTCATAGGTGAACCACACTCACTAGTGCTCAACCATTAAGATCACGTTCACATGTGCTCATCCACATGCACGTCCACTCAACATATCTTCTTTCCCACTGCAATACACATGAGAGTCATATGGATTTCATCATGTCAAGTCTCTACTTAGAGGAGGATAATACATCGTCTTTATCTCTGTCTCATAACGATGCACCCATCTCATGGGAATTCAGACGTTCACCTTGTGCTCAGCCACAGGCATGTCCAACTCAACATACCTCCTTTCTCACTGTGTTACACAGAATAATCATCTGGAGTTCTTATCAAGTCTCTATAAGGAGGAGGCCATCACTATGTTCCAGTTCTGTCTCATATAGGAACCACACACCCATCTCAAGGGCTCTCTCTTAGGTCTGTGTCCTGGAGGATGTATCACGCAACTGTAAACATCAACAGTCCTTACTTGCGACGTTCTGCCATTTCCGCGGGAGAGACATTTTGGACCTTCAAGGTTTGGGCTGGTGCCCTAGGTGAGGACGTGTGGTAAATGGAGCCTTCAGGGATGGTGCCTGAAGGATGGTCTTGAATTCCCTTGCTAATTGACATGCTTGCAACCAAGTAGTAGGATGATGCATGCTCACATGAGCCCTGTTGGCTTCCTTTAAGTCATTGATAAAACATTCAAGGTAAAATTCATCAAATAAGACCTTGGTGTGGATAGCCAACTGTTCTGTGATGAGTCTGTGACGGATCCAGTTTGGCGCAACTTAGTGAGTCAACCCAAAATTGTCATTCCCTATCAAAATGGGCACAAACGACTTTAGTGAACATGTTCCAAGTGAGTAATCATGGATAACATTTCTTATGCCACTGCCACCACTTCCAACATTCTTGATCCAACTACAAAACCCCTACATGGATTTTGGTCTCATCATCCCCAATATCATGCAGGGAGAAGTATTGTTCCATTTGAGAAACCCACCTTGCTAGGTTGGAATCATAAAATTTATGCATTTCCACTTTGGAAACCTTATTCCAAGAAGGTGGAGAATCCCAAGGGGAGTGGGATGACTGAATATGCTTATAATGGGAATATTGAGGTTCCTAGGGATTGGGTTCAACATTCTTACCCCTGAGGACTTTCACCAAATCGTTGTATTGCTTGTCAAGGGCAGTTTTGAATTCATTTTGGAGGGAAGTTGTGACTTCGTGGGGAATGGCAACAAGGTGGTGTTGTAGTTTGGGCACTGATTTAGCAGGTAGAGGTTTTGGGGTTAAAATATGGGCCTAAAGATGATAAGTACCTGGGTGATCAGGACACAGAGAGGAATCCAATGGGATAGGTCTCAAATAAAGGTGTCCCTAAAAGGGTTGGGTCCACTGGAAAAAAAAGGCTTAAAACTGAAGGGTACCACTGCGATCGGAATGAGGAGAGGAATGAAATGGGATAGGTTACAAATAAGGGTGCGGACTGGCCCCAAACTCATTTTTTTTAACTCATGCAAAGCTATACTCTGAGCTGAATAATACTGTAGTGACGAAATGGAAAAATGATTAACAGGAAGAAATTTGTAGGAATTTTGCAACCATAATGCAGGAGACATAGTTGCAGGGTAATATGTCTTGTTTGTTCTATTTATTTTTTTGTCCCAAGGATTAGGGTATTCAAGGGTTCTACAGTAAAGGGTTTCCCCTGTGCTATAACTCTCTAATATATGTGAGGGGTCCAATAGTAGTACTCGGACCAATATCTCAGGGCACGAAATAGGGAGGCTAGACTGTACCCTTAGTCATACTACCCGACTACCCAGGTACTAGAGAGTATCTTCCCAAGTGTTGTTCTCATTGACACTATAACAGTCAGGCAACTGATCACTTTCTCTACGGAGGGCTTCAGGATGCCTAGGTCGATCCGTACACAGGTGATTTCTGATGTGCTACCACTCGAAGGGGTACCAACAGGGGTTACAAGGGTGGCCAACAAATGTGTGCTTAAAAACCACTTGTATTTCATGCATGTATTGCTCCCCAACCGCGGGTTTATGTGCGTAATGACAGATCTTTGTAGCTTAAAGACGTAGGAATACATCGCTACCCTAAAAAAAAATTACCCCACATGTCTTTCCCTGGAAAGAGCTCTGATACCACTTGCAATATTTCATATATAATATAATATGCAGAACATAAACATTCAACAAGCAATGGCATAACAACAATGATATATCCAGAACAATATCAGAATAATACCAGAATAAAACCAGAAAGAGCACCTTCATTAATGATATCAATTTTCACTTTCATCTTCAAGGGGGAAACCTCTAACAGGGCAGGGCTCTATTACAATAATCTCCAAGACAAAAATATTCCATGCCTTCTACTCTTATTTATACTAATTCTACTTTCTAAGGAAACTTCTAGAGGAAGATCTTTCTAGAAGCGAAAACTTCTATTAGATCTTCTTACATTGACTTATTCTACTTTATTTATTAGGCCTTATTAACTAATCTCAACCTTTATTACATAGAGAACACATCATACTAACTAATGACCCATGGAGATGGGTTAGGATTGGATCCTAACAACGTCCCACCCTTGGCTACTTTTCTTCCATCTTGGAAACTCTGCCTCAGTTCTACCTTGCCTCAAAAGTTTGCCTCATACTTGTTCTCTCCAAATCTCTTTCCAAAATCTCTCTTCCTTGGTTGTGTGCCCTTGTGCTCTTATAGGGACTCCAGGGGTCACCGATGTGAAATGTAGCGTCCTTTGGGTGTGTCATTCCCTTCATGAACCACCACACTCAAATGACTCATTGCACCCCTTCGTGGACTCGGTGCACCCATCAACCGTTGTATCTCTTCAACTGGCGCACCCCATCCTTTGATGCACATCCCTTGCTTTGTGCTCTTCGTTGTGTCAATCATCGTGACTCCTTGTGGGTGTGTCGATGGGGTCATCCAACCTCTCCGGTGCACCCATGTTGTCGAGGGTAGATGGGTCCACTCCTTGGGCATGATCCCAAGTTTCCCCACCCTTGCCCAAACAAAATTCAAGTCTTTTTTAATCGTTTTAAAGTAAGTAAGGTGTGTGCCTCCTTGGTGCCGCATGTCACCATCATGTACCTAAGGTTCCCCTTCTTACACCCACATGTCTTCATTCGTCCAAATGATCACATGCCCTTTGTGTTCTCTTTCCAGACTAGTCTGCAAGTCTGGCCAAAGAGTGCACACGCTTAGTGGGTGTCCCAGGAGACCTTACAAAAACCAATTTTGGACTTCGATCATAATGGTGTAGTAAAAAAGTACATTGGTGAGGGGAAATTTTATAGTTGTAGAAGCAGTTCCAAGACTCCATAATATTGGCACATCTAACTATTGTTTCATATGAAAGGTCAAGCAACACGAATACTTATTTTTTAAACCGAAACAAAAAAGAAAATTTATATTATAAAGGTTGTATCAAAGCTAAACAACAAGAGTACATAATACTACTGGCTTTCATTTCCAAATAAAATGGGTAGCTCTTATATGCCAAAAATAGAGCTTGCAAATGTTCATAATTAATACATCCCAAAATTTCTTACAATTATACAACCTTATGAAAACACATAGTATTCTAATTGCTTTAGTAAACATAAAATTTAATGAAAAACATGATGATTGTTGGCTTGTTCCAACCCAATGTTGGAAGGAAGAGAGTCTTGATTTCCAAGATNTTTGTGGATCAGTCATGACCCAAGTTTTTGTATCCAGTAGTCTAGAGGATATGTTTGGAAATGAAAGAGACCTCTTATGGAATAAGAAAAAATCAAGCAAATGCAAGCAGCGAAACCACTGTAGAATGAAATTACAGAGCATCCTGACAATTTGCTTTTGAATGTGTCTGGATTTATTTTGTCATGTTGTTCACAAAATTTTATGACAATACCCGAATTACAATTGACAATATTAAAAACACAATGAAACAAACAAAAACTAGAGGTTTGAGCCAGTTTTGAACTTTAAAAAACATCAAAAGAATATGTATATATACAGGATGCATTGTTTTCATAATAGAAGTTGTGTCCCCTGCACCTAAATCTGTGTTTACTCCCCTACCTCCTCTACGTATTTATGGGCCATTTAGAACCGGGACAATTACTGAAAAAATTATACTAATGTCTTGCAGAGGATCTGGTTACCGAATCCCACATAGCTGGCTGCAAAAATTCCAATCCATTAATTCTGTGGGAATTGTAGCTTTCCCTAGTCGTTTTATCCACCAGTAGCTCCCCGGGGAACCTTAGATAAGCCATTTTTCCATATATTACTGGACAGGCAGAGACGGCCTCCAGAGGTGTAGTCGCGTCGCCTTGGAAGTAGCCGGTGTTGAAGGCCTCCACAACTCATACAGATTCTCCCTCGACAACTCATACAGAGGCCCTTGACAGCATGACGTTACACCTCAAGCCTTCATAGCCGTCAGATTTGATCGTCGGATGCATGCTACGTGGTGAGATCTCGGCCACCAGATTTGATCATCGGATGCATCACACGTGGCGAGATCTCAGCAGCTGGATTCAATCGTCGGATGCGCACCACGTGGCAATATCTCAACTGCCATATTTGATCATCGGATGCATGCCATGTGGCGAGATGTGGACACCGGATTTGATCATCGGATGCGCACCACATGGCCAGATCTCGACCGCCATATTCGATCGTCAGATGCATGCCATGTGGTGAGATGTCGGCCACCAGATTTGATCATTGTATGCACGCCACGTGGCTAGATCATGACCACCATATTTGATCATCGGATGCATGCCACGTGGCGATATCAAGGTCGCCAAATCTAGCCATCCGATGCATGCCATGTGGTGAGATCAGGATACCAAATCTAAATGTCCAATTTATCCCACGTGGCGAGATCACAACTGCCAAATATAGTTGTTTTATGCACGCCACATGGTGATATCACGACCGCCAGTTCTAGCCATCCGATGCACGCCACGTGGTGAGATCAGGCCGCCAGATCTAGCCATCCAATGAGAGCCACGTGGTGAGATCTCCACCGCCAGATTTAGTCATCCAATGCACATGGCATGGCGATATTGCAGTCGCTTGAATTAGCCATCTGATGCACGCCACATGGCGAGATTACAACAGCTAGATCTAACCATTCAATATACTCCACGCGGCGAGATGAGAACTGCTTGAAATGAATCGTTGGATGAGCCCCACGTGGTGAATCTAGAATCCTTGGATCTAGCCATTAAATGAACACCACGTCGCATTTGTAGAGCCCTTGGATCTTGCGCCTGGATGCACGCCATGTGTCGACAATTGGATGGCCTAACTAACATACCATACGATGAAAATGATACGGATTTACACATTCTAGCTCCACGTATGTGGCACAGATCCGACAGCCTGATGATCCGAGCTGCATGATCCGACCTTGTCCCGTTTTCAGTTTCAGTTTTGGCAGTTTTGGCAATTGTTGGGGCAGAAGGAAGAGCATAACTTCTGACTAAATTGCGGTTCGAGTAGAGAATCGGTAGACATGCCCACAACCAATTACTGTTAGTCTTTCTCGACATCATGATCATCGCTTATAACGTATCTATTAACAATGGTAGTTGAAATCTGAGGTATATAAGGAGTTATTGTAAGACATTAATAGTTACAAGCTACCTGATATTGAAATTGCAATGTGTCATCCATCAGTAAAGCCTTATGGAGCACACATCTATTACAAGTACTTCTACAGGCAGCTCCTCGCACGTCATAATGGCTCCTAGACAAACACAGTACATCAACCACAACATGTTAACTAAGTAATGTCTGGTTGACCTCTATAAATCCAATGATTGTTACTAAGAGGAAGTAAATGATATAACGAAGAGCAAAAGATCAAGAACAAGACATAGATTTAAGCAATGGTCATCAATATGATGAGGAGCGCATGAGCTGCATAGATGTGGTTGATGTAGTCCATCTCTATTCAATTTATTGATTTTAATAACAATTTTTTAAAACCATTATAATTAATTTAATAAAATATTTAATTGTTTTAAATAAAAAATTTATTTTTTGTTATGAATTTTGAAACTGTTTATAATATTTTAAATTAAAAAAAAAAACTATTTATGATGTTTTAAGTTTCAAAACTTTTTATTGTGTGTATTTTTTTAATAGTATTTAATTGGGAGATATTTTTTATGTTACAACAAGGTTATAATAGTTGTTGATTAAGAATCTTGTTAATTTGGTGGTTTTTATTAATTTATTTGATTCCTCTCAAAGAATTAATAAGAGAGGAGAATACATAGAAAAAACATAGCTAACAATTGTTAGTTGTAATCCCTCCTTTGATGTCCCAAGTTGATATTATTTTTTTTCTTGTAAGTCCTCTTAGATTTCTTTTCCCTTGTGAGAGAAGGGGAGGGGTTTGGGTCTTTCTTCAAAATTTTGGCAAAGGATTTAGAAGATTTAGAGTGAACCCTCGTTGTTGGCTCTTGTGGTTCCTCGTCTCCTTGATTTCCTTTGTCTCCTCTATTTCCTTTGCATCTTCTTCTTCTTCCTCTCCTTCTTTTGCTACTTTTTTTTGTTGGATCTAGATCCTTAGAATGGATATGTGTTGATGTTAGGGTGCATTGAACCCAAGTTGGGTTCAATTGCTTCGTGTTCAAATTTCTTCCTGATGTATTTTGGAATTTTTGAACCCTCAAGATGCCCCATAACTTCAAATTCATTATTTCTTGAAGAGGGAAAACCTTCTTCGAGTACCATTGGTTGAGGCATCCCCATGCATTGAACATTCCTACACCTACTTGAAACCTTC
>JZKD02S1624996.1:5658-35563 GCA_000966675.3 Picea glauca
CTCGATACACTTCTATCTAGATGATCATTTCCCTTGCAACATACATGGGTTGGAGACTACATCATATGGATGTGAATACAACCTTTCTCAATGGAGATATTGAGGAAGAAGTATACATCGAGAAGCCAGATGATTTCATGATACATGAGAAGGGGTCTCATGTGTGTAGGTTGGATAAGTCCCTATATGGAGTCAAAAAGGAACCTAGATCTTGGTATGAGAGGATTGATGGACACTTGATGAGTTTGGGATTTAGAGTTTTTTTTTTTATCCCAGCCTATACTACAAGACTATTAATGGCAAGTTCCTAATTTTGGTCCTCTATGTTGATGATTTATTCCTCACAGGTACAAAGACGCTTATTGATAAATTCAAGTATGCATTGGCCTCTTATTTTGAAATAAAGGACCTTGGTATGATGTAATAATTATTGGGACTATAGGTGTGGCATAGAACTGATGAGATCTTTCTGAGTTAGGGGAAGTACACAGTTGAGATATTGAAGAAATTTGGGATGTTGAACTGTAAGTGCATGGCTACACTAGTGGTGATCAATATGAACAAACTGAGTGTGTATTATTTTGATTCTAATGATATTGATCCAACCTTGTATAGACAACTAATTGGATCATTGATGTATTTGGTTAGAAATCGAACAAATATTTGATATACATTTAGTGCACTTAGCTAGTTTATGAGTCAGTTGAGGCAGACACACTAGATTTATGTGAAGCATGTGTTGAGATACCTATTGTTAGCATTGAAATTTACACTTTGACTGCTAAAGTGTGAGATCGGTGCCCATCAATAGGTTTAAATCCAAGATAAAAACTCTAAGAAAATTATAACAACATCACAATCAAACCTTCATTGTAATATAGCTACAAAACAACATTTCAATCATTCAATGACAGTAAAATTTCAGAGTGAGAGAGAGATAAGATGGCAAGGGAGAAAAATGACTTCCATTAAACAAAATTTCACCAAGTATGATACATCAAACCAGAGTAGGCTCCGTTACATTAAAATCACCAAAAACAAAATTTACACCAACCATTCAAATCCCCAAAATCTCTTCTAATGATTCTTTTATAGCCTAGATAGGGAAAGATATCATATAATGCAAGTTTCATCCTCTAACATAGGATTATTCCATATTAAACTAAGGTAATTACACCTGTACAAACTGGAAATAAAAAACTACTATAAAAATGGATAATGTTGGAAACTATCCTAACACCTTAATATTGCATAATGAGGTGTCCTTTGAGCGCATTCCATTTCTTTCCAAGTATCCTCTAGATTTAAACTGACCTCCAAACAGTTGTACCATGCTCCCCTATCCATCTGGCGATCGTTGATACTCTTGAATCCATCAAAATAGTATTTTGTAGCATATCCTATAGCGTTGAATGTATCAACCAGTTCACAACGAAGTTTGCAATGCTTGACTATAGAAACTAGTTCGTAGTGCCAGACATTGCAAATTGTCCTATAGCTGCCCAAATAGTCTAGTTTAAGCTCCAAAACACCCAAAAAATTCCTGCAGAGTTAGGTATTCATGTAGAAACCTCATAATGTGGTGTATGAGTGAAAAACTCAGTTAGAAGCACCATACTTCCTCAAAAAACCTTCAAAAATCAAGGAGAAACCATTTCCAAAAATGATATTTCTTAAGGTATTCCATCCATTACTTTCTGAGCCTAGAAATCCTCCTTGTGCCGGCCTGGGCCAGCATATTCAAATTTATTTGGGCTAGTTCTTCCTTAAAAGGTTGTAGCTCTAGTTTAAGTCTTCTAATCTGATCTTCTAAATCCCTATTATTTCTATATAAATTCTTAAGATGCCTATGGAGGGGCATAAATCTCTTTCCTATAAATTTGGCTTTATCAATAGTTTCCAGATACATATCCATAAGATCCTTCAACTTTTTTATTTCATCCAACCCTTCTCCCTTCAAGTTAGCAATCTCCTTTCAAGCTTCTTTAAGCTGTCTGTTTAGTCTTTTGAAGGTAGTTTTTTATGGGGGAGTTGTTATGTATATGACCTCAATATGTTTCTCTACAGATTAAAATTTACCTTTACCCTTTCTCTTGATCGGATATTCCATTATGCCTTTTTTTTCAACACTTTCCTTCTTTGTTGATGACCTGGTGAAAGGTCACCTAGCTCTAGCTTCAACTACAACAACTGGTGATGGGAAGGGTAACCTTCTTCCTTCTATTCTTGTGGCTCTAGTTGATGTAGTGTATGTTGACTCTGGAGCTGGTTTGGGTGAAAAATCCATTTGAGGAGAGTAATGAGATACCCCATATTCTTCTTGTTCATTAGGAGCCTCATCATTTTTAGCAATGTCTTTTCTCTTTCTCTTCATACTGGTCTCTATGTTTACAGTGTTGTCAGCCTAAAGAGGACTCTGTACTTTGGATTGTGCTGTAGGAGAAACATTCAATTTCAAATATGTGGAGGCAATCAATTGCTCCCAGTCAATGTTTTCTTCTTCAAATCCTCCATCACAAACATTTTAATCATCTCTGAGTCAAAAAACCTTGTGTCAACTTACTTGGACTTAGCTTGGACCCTGTCAACCATTTTTCCAATGCTTCTAAACAAACAGAAAGGGAGATTCATGAGGTTTTTTCCTATGAAGTGAAAAAAATTCGAATGTGGTACTGATAAATCATATTGAACCTTCCCTCACAAGTAAAATATCTTTAGATCAACCTTAGAATATTATCAAATCCTTCAACCATGTGGCTCCTAGGAACTCCCTTTGATAGATTATCTTCCT
This sequence comes from Picea glauca, assembly GCA_000966675.3. Lineage (NCBI taxonomy): Eukaryota > Viridiplantae > Streptophyta > Pinopsida > Pinales > Pinaceae > Picea > Picea glauca. Next base: position 8,450 of record JZKD02S1624996.1, read on the forward strand.
GACATTCTGGTTTAAGGAATTATTTGGAGAAGGTTGCATTTAGATTCATGGCCTTAAACCACCTTTCACTAGTATTTGGTATTTTAATATATGTTCGTTATTGGATAAATACGTAGGTGCGAACACTAACTGATCTCCCTAGATCCACCTGGATCTAGAACAAAGCAAGATAGAACATGACTCTTTCCCTAGATTTTGACCATTGAATTAACTAGGAGGTAAGAACAAATAGCATACATTATTACCGCTTCCTATGGTCTTTGTTGCTCCCGTTTCTCTCCAGTTCTCTTATGCAGCCAAGATCAAGACAACACAAACCAACCAAAGTGAAGATAGCACAATCTATTCGACATTCAATCTATGTATATGATCAAGGAATTATACAATAAAGTGGAAATAACTTTATGGGAAAGGGACATGCTACTGTATCATATTAATGGAAAGTAAAGATTACAACTTGAGCCTTGATGTCACAAACTTCCTTTCAATGGCCCTTGGCTCCAACACACACACTTGCTCAATCCTTGCATGAAGAAGATCAAATCCTCTTGATAGACCTGCTAGAGTCTTCAAGTTGTTGTTCAATGCTGAGTCCTTCACACAATTCTTTCACCAATTATCCAATGAATCTTGCTTAACCTTTTCCATGCGAATTCTCTCAATATATAGGAGAGAATGAATTAATTACTTGGATAAGAATGATCCCAAAATATCAGGGAATCCAGTACTAGGATAACGATTCGAATGCCATCTCATCCTTCTAGAAGATTCTCTTCTAGAAGCATCGAGAATTCATTTTTTTCCTTTCTTTAGGAAGAGGTCGCACCCTAGAATTTCAACACAGTGTGAACTTCTCGCACCCTGGCTTAAGGCAGCCTGCGAGAATCAGGCATTCTGACAGGCAAATATACTAGCAGCCTGCGGACCTTCTTCAAAAATGAGATTTCTGGAAAGAGAAGAAAGTAACTTTTCTCAGGAGAAAGTTCTTATGAAGAGCCTGAGTAGACCATCATCAATACATCATCATGATTACCAAAATCATGGGTAACAGAATTCCCCCCAAAGTATGAGGTTAGAACCAATGACAACCGATAGACTTTGTAAGCTGCATGTGTGTGTCACGAACCAAGAGCGCACCTAATTGGAAACCTGCGAACAACCAAGCATCTGCAGAATATCATCTATATCAATTCTGAGGTAGGCATTCCCATATTCAGTTCATAGACAGATGACATTATAGACATGGGTCATGGCCACCAATCATACACTATGGATCCATGCCGTCAAAATATAGCATAGCCACCGGAATACATTGTGGATCTATGCGATAAATTTCAAATCAAGACAACATAGTGATGAGACATACATAGTGGATCTATGTGTCACAAATTATACATACTCCATCGCAACCTAGTTCAAAGAGATGATATCTAGGGTCTTCAATCTCGTTTCCCAAAGTACGAATCTAACCATGCGATTATATGTGTTGAAGTCGAACATGGCAGAAAGCACTTGATTACCGGTCATTGATGAAACCATTAACAAGCGTGAGGGAAATAACCATTGATGTCAATGACTCCCAAGGTACTCAAGTACAATCCATCGAGTGTGAATGAATGGGTTGAAGTCAAACATCCGATGGAATTTCTTGATCAGGGGTCAATGATGTGAACCCACTGTCGAAAGTGAGGAAACCTGCCATCGAGGCATGCAAGCTCCAAGGTACCAAATAATTTCTAAGTCTTGATTCCAGATAATGAGCTGAAGTCGATGGAACAAAACTCGTCATAGGAGGGAATTGATGTATCCCCCATCAATGACACGAAATGAGTAACAAATTTTGAAGGTGAAATAGAGTAGGACTGGACACAGGGAAGGCCAACACAGAGAGAATGGATAATTGCAGATGGATGACTCAAAATAGGTTTCATATGGACTTCTCTTGAACATATGAACGACACGACCAATGATTTGGTAGCATTGACTCAAAGACAACACAGGGAATGACCTTATAGCAAATCAAATGAGAGACAAATGGATTTCCCAAACCGGCTTCTAATGATGAATAGGGGGTGTCATGTTCAAGAGAGACACTTACTGTCAATCAATACGAAGACGAAAACATATCCCTTTCCCAAATTTTCCTCCACCATTTCTGGCGAGTACCTCTTTATTTTTACGCAAGCTTGAGGAGGATAAAATATGCTTGTTGATGTAAGCTCATCCTTCGGACAAGTCCCTTGGAGTATGTTTAACGAACCCTAATAAGGAGTGGTTCGGTCCCATCATGGGTCTGGCAATGTTTGTTTAACGAGTCCAGAGCTAGAAAACTCGAAGGTTTTTCATGATTATAGAGTTTGGAAAAACACTTAAAAGAGAACTCTCTCAGTTCCTTTTTCGTAAAATAGTCTGAATGAGACTGAAAAAGAGATAAATTATTGCTCACCAGATGCTTACTTCAAATACTTTATCGAGCGTGAAAATAGCAAGGTTGCTCGGCGATCTTTTCATGTTTAGAGAGTCTGAAAAGAGCTTAAAGAGGACTCCAGGGGGGTTCCTTTTTAGTATAACCTTGTTGAGCCCGAAAAAGTGATAAAAGTACGCTAGATTGCGTTCTCATGTATTTACGAGCGCAAGAATGAATAAAGACCACGCTCAAGGTTTTTATATAAAAACCATAAAAAACAATCAAAAAACACACGATAACAAAGAAAAACATGTCTATATCCCTGTATTTGATCATTAAAGTCATCATGCCTGCAAGAGTTACACTCAACATGACATTAGGGTTGAGGGTTTAATCGATAAATAATCATAAAAAACAAAAATGACATAGTAAAAGGAAATAAAAGGAGTAAATACTCCTTTTACCACATCATTTTTACATTTCCACTATTGAGCTCAAAAAACCCTCTTTTACCCTCCAAGTTTAGCGTCAGATTGCGGGACCTACGAGAGACCATTTAGTGAGCCATCTACAATAGGTAGGTAGGATCTTTGTCCTTAACACTTTCATGGTTTAATTTTGTAATTTCATTGGTTAAATTTTCATTTTTAAGTTGATTTTCCACGCCCTACATGCGCACTTCCATTCTTGCAGGCAGGCTATACGGGGCCTACGAGAATGAGGCGTTCTCGCAGGTGAGCCTAAGGCCACCTATGAGGTTCTTGCACTATGAACACAGGGCACCTGCGAGAACCGAAAAACTCAAAAAAAAAAAAAAAAATTAGCCAATGAAAAAGAATGGATTCATGAAAATAGTTGCCAATCTTCTTGTTATGTCTCTTATGCAGATAATTGGCCAACAACATAGTGCTTGAATGGTGCGAAAGGGAACATGAAGAAAACAATGCAATGGCCAAAAATCATCCACCTACTATAGCTTCTTTGAGAGACTGTGGGCTCTTGAAGTACTTTCGCATCCCAGGCATGAGGGCCCAAGTCAGACTATTAGAGTACCCGGTGCACATGTGGGACCCTGATCAGTAGGTGTTTCATGTGGGGGTCCACACACTATCCTTAGACATTGAGGATATTTACTTTTTGACTGGTTTTTCATGGTGGGGGTATTATGTGAGCCTGACTAGTAGTAGAGGTGGTGGGCTAAAGATGAGTGAGGACTGCAATTTACACTGCATTCACGAGGCTGAGAGAAAGAAAGGAAAAATAGCTATCTGGGGGGTACGAGACTTGATCCTCTGTACTATACTTTTCACTATAGCTCATATGGTTGGGAGTTTTTCTCCTCACATGGAATTACAAAGTTACTTCTAGTATGCTATTAAGTGTACTGAGCCTCGAGTGTTCAACTGGGCAAATGCTGTGCTTCACAGTATAAAAAAGCAATTGACCAAATGTAGGTGAGAAGACTTGAAGCAATTCGAGTACGGATCTTTGTTGGTATCCTTCTTCCTTGAGCAGGTCCCATTACTGAGGCTACAGGTGGAGTGGAATTTACCGGCTCCCAGGGAGCCGTGGATGCTGAGATGGTGTCGGCTCATGGCTCGGCACATAGCAGGACCAATCATCAAATATGATGATACTTTCTTTGACTAGCTTCAACCACAGATGTTGATGGTTGATGACTACACTTATGCTGGGCTGAATTTTCGAGGAGATATGGATTTGGTATTGCCATAAGATGCTCAGTGGGGGGACCTTGGTAAGAAGTACACACATTTTTTCTTTTCAAATTTTTTTGTGAATTTTTATCATATTCAAATGTTTTTGTTTTATATATTCCTCCAAAAACTAATACAAAATCGTTTGTTGATAACACAGATGTTGGACCTTACAGACCGCCTGGCACTTCTCCCATCTAGCGGCGAGGAGAGGTAGTGGCAGTGCCACAATATGCTGAGGATTATCAGGTTGTGGAACAAAATCTAGAGGGTCTGGTTGCAGACATTCCAGACATGACTCTGGAAGAGATTCCACGATGCGATCAATGTCATACTATAGGAGTATCATCATCTATGAGTCGATTGCTCTGTAGGGTTTCTAGGGAATTTGTGTGTTACCATGAACGTCATCCATGACGTCACTTTGTAGAAGCTATGAGCTTCAAATTTTGACATTTTGATCTTCATACAAACTTTTTTGTAAAAAGCTCTTTTCATCGTTATATATACAGATGACTTCTACTGGTTTACCTTATATTGTGTGAATTTTGATGTGATTGATTTATAAATGATTCAAATGTCTGTCTAATACATAATTAGCCAATGCATCTGTTAATGTATTTAGACTTCTAGGAATATTTTGATATTCAATGTAATTGAAATAACGCTCCAAAAGGTGAATTCGCAAATACGCCCGTAATAAAGTAGGACTTCGAATGGTATAAACATTACTTAACTGTAGTAATATAAGCTGTGAATCGAGACACACAACCAAATGAAGAATTTTGAGTGAGATAACATCGACCAATAACTCAATAACGATGCTATACTATGCAATGTTGTTGGTCGCACGACCGAGACAAACACCTCGTAAGGAGACAAGTTCATTTGTAGGGGCATAAATTGCCCATGTAGTAGAAGCAAGTTTCTGAGTACTACGACTAGCACCATCAGTGAATCCAATATAGGGTAGGGAAAACTCTGACATCTAGAAATCAAACACAACATCACATAAGGGAAGAGACCAGATAATGACAAAAGAAAACTATAGTAACACATAAAAAGTATGATACATTAAAAATACAAGTACTTGTGCACAGATGATTTAGGCATAGTACTTATTCAAGTACAACCCATTCTTGGGTTCACTCAAAGGGATACCATCATAATCTACCAACTCATATGATCCTTTTTCCAAAACTCGGCGAATGATATAAGGACCTCGCCACATGGGTTCAAATTTCCTAGCTCCTAACAAATCTTGATCTTGTTCATAGAGAAGAACAAGATCACCTTCGAAAAAAATGCGAGGCTTGAAATGTTTGTCATATTGGAACTTGACATGCTTTTTATGGGCTTCTATTACTAGGGTGGCATCACATCGAGTTTCGTCTAATCGCATTAGATACAATAGACGTTCTTCTTCAGCAGAAGTGTTGGGTAGGATTTCAACAACTAGCTTCAGAGAGGGTATCTCGCATTCTATAGGGAGAATGGCTTCCACACCATAGACTAACCGAAAAGGTGTAAACCTAGTAGTGGACTTGACGGATGTCCAGTATGACCACAATGCCGAAAAAAACATTGTGTGCCAACTTGTTTTATGAATCCCTATCATTCGTCGAAGCATATATATGAGAACTTTGTTGATCACTTCGACCTGGCCATTAGCTTGTAGATAATAGGGCATTGAGTTATCATGGCGAAGATCCAACTTTTTCGTAAGTTCAAACATCATAAAATTCCTAAAGTGGCTACCGTGATCAGTGACGATAGCTTGGGGGACACCAAAACGAGCTATGATGTGATTAAAAAGAAACAAGGTTGCGTTCTTTACAGTGTTGTCAAATTTCGGCATCTCCTCAGCCCATTTCATAAAGTAATCAAGGACTACAATAATGTAACCATGCCCCCTGGTCGAGTGAGGGTGACATGTCATGAAATCAATGCCCCATTTCGCAAAGGGACCAACTGAGACCACAGATGAAGAGGAGCAATATGTGACCGAATTTTCTGGTTGTAGGTCTGGTAGGCATGGCATTTTCGAATGACGATGATACAGTTGTTAAACAAAGAAGGCCAAAAATACCCTGCTCGTAAGATCTTTTGGGCAGTAGCATACCCAGACATATGACCACCACATGCTCCAGAATGGTAGTCTTTCAGAGATTTCTCGGCTTTGTCGAATGTTAGACAATGTTGAAAAACAGAGTCAATCCCTCGATGGTAAAGAGTATCCCCAAGGATAATGTATTGACGAGCTTCATAGCGTATGCGACGTCATTCAATACTAGACAAAGTAGGTCAGAAATTCTAGGTTTGGAGATATATAATGAGATCCTCATACCAAAGATCATCAGTTCTAATAAGGAAAAGAGATTCATCGGGTAATGAATCAACTGCTACATTTTCCATTGTAGAATGAGGAAAATCACATATCAACTCAGCAAAAACTAAGGATTTCTTGGACTTGGCGGAGTCAAATTCCAAGTCAAACTCCTGGAGTATCACAATCCATTTGGAGTATTTTCCCTCTAGCAATTGACGTGTTAGAATGTGTTGCATAGGGTTGCAATGAGAAATTACAGTATTCTTCCATGAGAGGATATAGTGTTGGAAGCGTTGGATGGATTAAACGGCAGCCAAGGCCAGTTTTTTGACATGTTGATACTTGATTTCAGTTGATGTGAGACTTCGAATCAAGTAGTAAATAACATGTTCGTCATGTGCATCATCCTCTTGGATGAGAACCATGCCAATAGTGTAATCCAAGGTAGCAAGATAAAGTAAATAATCGTGACTGTAATCAGGGGGGAAGAGAAGTGGAGCTCGCTTTAGGGACAAATTCAAAGCTTCAAAAGCATTGTTGGAAATGGTATCCCAGATGAACTCTGTATCCTTCTTTAATAGCTGTGTAAATCCACAAGTTATCTCGGTGTAATTAGGGATAAAACGACGAAGAAAGTTTTCTTTCCCTTGCAAAATTTGCAACTGGCAAAGTGTAGAAGGAGGAGGGAGATTAAGGATCGCCTCAACCTTAATAGGATCCACCTGGATCCCTTGACGCGAAACGATAAAACCTAGAAGACGACCAGATTCTACGCAAAAAAAACACTTATGAGGATTTAAACGTATACGATAGAACTGACAGCGAATGAAAATGGCATGGAGGTGGTTAGGGTGATCGACTTGGTGCATAGAATGAGCAGGTAAATCGTCCAAATAGGGTTGAACGATGTGCTTAATATCATGAAAATAATAATACATAGCAAGTTGAAACGTTGGGACGAAAGGGGCAGGAAAGTTTTCCTTTGGAGAAGCTTTGTTAATATCCCTATAATCAACACAAACACGAATATTGCCTCCTTTTTTGTCAATCAAGATAGGATTGGAAATCCAGTTGGTAAGAGCCACAAGATAAATAAAGTTGGCTTTCAAAAGTTTCTCGACTTCAAGCTTTATAGCAACCACTTTACGTGGGTGAACTGGATGAAGGCGTTACCGGACGGGTTTAGCGTCGGGGTATGTATTTATCTAATGTACAACAATTGCAGGGTCGATACCTAGCATCTCTTCATAACTCTAGGCGAAGATGTCACATAATTCTTTGAAAAGAGACGTATAGGTGACGATTTCATCCGGGGAACATGACGCTCCAATATGAACATTTTTGACGATTCCAGGTTTAACGGATATGTCAATGGGAATCATGGGTGAAATATTACTTAAGTTCCCTTCAGCAAACACATCATGTGTAGTTTTGGGAACCGTCGAGATGACAACAATGGTCGACGGAGTCGAAATCTGTTGGTATTTATCAAGAGTATGTTTCTCTAGAAAAAGGATGGAACGATGATGTCCATCGTCCCAAGGGGTGTCCTCCATGACGGACATGATCATCTCATCAGTGGGAAAAATAACACGAAAAGGATCGAGAGACAACTCATCAAGAGAGGAGGTAGAAGGTATTTCCGATTGAATCGCTTGATAATCAGATTCAACTGGACTTAACAGCATTGCGTAGCCGAAACGAAGATGATCTCCAGGGTCAGGGACAATCCAAGGCTCCTGTGATGCAAAAAGTTCATGAGGCATGGTGGAGATCATGTGGATAGAAGAAACAAACGGGTGTGTAACATCAGGCGGTGGAATGGGGAAAGTACCCATTAACGAGGAGTCCTTTAAAAGGCCTACACCAACATTCTCATAACCGGATGGGGTTTTAGAAATAAATGACACATTTCCAATACGGGTATTAGAATTGAAGAAGGTAAGTTGGTTAACCGTAACAACCTTTCCTTGATGAGGGAAATTTACTACACGGAAAAGTGTCAACACAACGACACGCATGGAATCAATCCAGCTACGGCCAAGCAAAAGATTACAATCAAGGGGAGCATCGAAAACTTCCACTTCAACTTGGACCATTTTACCTTCTAGCGTGATCGACAATGAAGGAAGAACACCACAAGGCTTAAAACCAGAGCCATTGAAGGCTTTAATAGTGTTTTGTGATTTGTTCAAGGAAGGAGAACCAATGGCTTTCCAACAATAAAAAGACATTACACACGTCGAGGCACCCTCATCGATAACAGTTCGGAAAATGTTCTTGTCAGAGACAACAACTTGTATCCAGAACATGAGTTGAGGGAGTAACCTTGGAATGTGATCATCCATGTCAAAGACTATTAAATTCGTATTCGTTGGGTCAATTCCACCAATATCTTTCAACAATGCCTTCCATTGTGCGCGACAAGTTTGAAGGACTTCAAGGGCTGACACCACAGAAGGTGCTTGGGCCAGATCTTCAATAATGTTGTAGTTCTGGTCTGCACGAGCATGAGGATTGAAAGCTGATTTCCAAATGACACCCTTAGGGGGCGGTCGCAGAACTGTGTTGAGGCTCAGTCGTTTGAGATGAAGAGGACCATTTGTAGGTGGAGTCACTGGAGAGGGTTGTACCAAAGTATGAGGTAAATCGTCAACCTTCTCCTTAGATGGAGAATAATCTCTGGCTCGATTCGTGAGTGCAACGTTGTTCTTCTTAGAATCACCAGTACACATCAAAACATATGATGTAGTAGAAGTAGATGGTTGATCATGAATAACCAACTGAGCCTGTTTTTGAGATGGGAAGGGTTGTGACAAGACAACCGGTGTAAGTGGTTTCGGAGATCCTTGAAGGAACTTAGTGACCTCGGCACATCATAGACAATCCTTCGTGTAGTGATCATCACCACAGATAAGGCAAGGGTATCGGTGTTTGTGCTTATTCCGGTCATCAACATGAGTAGTTTTAGGTTTCTTTGCTTTAGGAGTATTTTTTCCCTCCTTATTCTTGCCTCTCCCCTTTTTAGACTTGTTTTTACTAGTTGGGGTAGATTGAACTGTGTTTACCTCAGAAGTTTTACCGGTGGGAGTGGCAGGAGACGGAGCATTTTCAACATTAGAAGAAGTAGATTTAGGTGTTGTGCCTGAGATAAAATGTGATTGAGCTTGGGAAGTACCAATCACACCGTCAGCTGCATGCGAGGCAGCGAGAGAAGTTGAAGTGATGGAAGTATTAGGATGAGGTAAGTCAGGGAGTAAATCGTAAAGTGTTCTCGTTTGTGAGTAAATGAGATCACGATACTGAGCACAACTTATAACCTGCTCTTTCGTAACAATGCCACCCATGACAATGTCTTTACCGATTTCGTTCACAAATGATTTTGTAAACCATTCATCCAGTAACTGATCAGAGAGTTCAATCTTAATGAGATGTTGTCTCCTTCGCCACTCATGGATGTGATCAGAGATATGAGTGCCTTTAGAAAGTTTGAAGGAAGTCAAGATCTCAGTTCCCATGTCATAACGGATCGGTAACTGGTAATGAGTAAGGAAAGCCATATCTAGGTTGTTAAAGTCGGAGAAGAAACCTCATGGAAATTCGATATACCACTTCGTAGCAGAACCAGTAAGGGTTTGTTGAAAAATATGTAAACGAATAGAGTCATCCATCAATGAGTTGGATGAACACCATAGATGAAAAGTCATAATGTGATTGTTTGGGTCCTCTCCCACTTTGTCGTCGAATTTAGGAATGTCCGATGGAAGTTTGGCAGGAATAATAGGCCATTGGGGAGAGTGACAAATAGGATCATTTAAAATCCTTGATAAATCTGGAAGATCCAAAGTGGCTAGAAAAGGTAATTGTTGATTCACTTGCGGGTACTAGTGGCTTTAGGGAGGAAGCTCTGTCAGCAAACCAGTAGGATCATAAGCAGTCTGCATATAATGTGAAGATCCATGCATATTCGATGGTGGTTGTACAGGATAGTAGCTCATTGGATTATACCCCAGAACAAAGGCTTGAGTTTGAGCATTTGACCCCCAAATGGGAGTAAACGAACCTGGATATGGTTAGCCCATGCTAGGGGATGTTATGGGCGCAGCTGGAAACTGTTGCCCCCGAGTCGATTGAGAAGGATTTTTGATCAACTGATTCCAATACTGGGCCAAGGATGGAGGTATGCTTTTCCCATAAGGAGGGGTCGGTCTTCCCATCGAAGGTGGTGTTCCAATTAAAATTTTCCAACTAAGAGGGGGTGGAGTTATACTACCTTGATGAGATTGTCCACAAACCGAAAGCTGATAAGCTGGAGTGAATGACAGAATAGCGCCACTAGAATTAGGATTGCCAATAGAAGATGAAGAAGGTCCTCCAAAAGGAAATTGAGGGAGTGTTGGAACAAAACTGGGAAGAAAGTACCCAGAAGAAGAAGGACCACTAGGAGAGCTGAATGGTGTTTGCAAAGGAGTAGCAATAGAAGCATTGAATGCATGGTATCTAGGTGGTAGTGTCGGATTGACATTGGGCGTTCACGGTGTGTTAATGGGAGCAAGACTGACTGTAGGTAACCTGGTTGGAACACTCGTAGTAGATGCAAGATGGGCCATTTCAGCAGGGACAGTAAAGTGATAAGTAATAGTCAACGGTACTGTCTCTAATTTAGAGATTTCAGAAATCACATGTGGATTAATTTTAGAAATCACAGGTGAACCTGGACCAAAAATGTCTTGACGAAAAACACCTGTAGACCAAAAAGGATATTATCCTTCTATGCCTAGAAAGGGTCCAACTGGTGATCCAGAAGAGGTAACAACTAATTTTCCGGAAGAATTCAGTTGTCTAAAAGGACGCTGAGAATCACTGTGAAGTCGAATCTCCTCTCGAGTATTTGTAATTCGAAAATGTTCTAGAGAGTCATTTTGTTCCACTTACGGTGTGGTAACGACGGTGGCTTCACTTTTCCAAGGAGAGCCTCTAGGTGTGCTGGTGGGCAAGGGTTGAGAACCATCCAGATGCTCTAGAGATAAACCTTGCATTCTACATGAACAACATGGAGGAGCTATTGTAAATGAGTGACAAACTTCACGAAGAAAATCCTATGGTCAAATTTGAGAAACAAACAACACGCGCTAGTAAATAAAATCTAGGAAGAAACACCAAGCAAACAGGACCTTCTAATTTCGAAGCAACTAGTTGGTGATGAAATCCAACGGTGCAACAACGAGACAAGAAGGGGTTGGGCTAGGGTGGAAAAGTTACACTGACGACTTGCTTAACGGACATACACCCTGGTGCAAGCTCCCACACATAATCGTGGGTATACTCTCCAAGGAGCTCGAGTGAGTTTGGTCAATGTTAATTCTAGGTATCGTGAAGACTTTCCCCTCCACAGTCACCTTGGGTAAGAACCTAGAGAGATAGGCTACTAAGGTCACCAACAACAACAATCAATCCTGGGGGGATAGTCGACAGTCCGATCCACACGCAAGGGCAGGGTATCTATCCTGCAGTCAACTCAAAAGGCTTCCACTCATCAATGTGGGTATACCTCTGAGTGATCCCCGTAATACGTGCAATCTCTACACTGATATCAACAAAGAAGGGTGAGTAACTCTGCCAATATCAATGCGACCTAGTGTTTGACCCTTGTGCGAGAAGGGCTTCCCAGGATAGGATGTTGCAAATGGAATTTAACACTCACTAACACAAGTTGCTATTGTGTGTTTTGAGCTTTTGGAGAGTGTATCTCTCTTCCTACTCCAAAGTGCTAGCCTAGGTAAATGTTGGTGTTATAGAGCCCTAGAAAAAATTTACTAGATAAATTTTATGATTAAGCGGTGTTATTAAGAGCTATTGTTTACTCAAAGGAAACAGAAGTGAAACTTATGTTGTATGACTCTGACCAAAAAATGCAAGGATGAGAATGAAATGTATCATTTTTCGTTCAATGAATCCTATTTATGGGAGAGAGAGAAAGTTTTACAGATCAACCTTGAACTACAAGCAAAATTTCCTTTAAAATGCAAAAGCAAAAAATCACTTATCAAATGACAATTCTCTATTGTGTCTTTTCCAAATATTTCAACAATCTCAACAATTTGATTTTCAATGTTTTTGTAAAGATAAAAAATGATTTTTTGAAAGAAAAACTTTTTTTCACTTTTCAAAAAGGACCCTCACTATGCCAATGAGAGTACAGAAAATCAAAAATCAAATGAACAAGCAATGATAAACACCCAATCCACTCTTTCAATGAAAGAAAAAAATAAAGAGCAAACGAATGTAGTCTTTTCAAATACAAAAGAAAATGATCTTTCAAACAATAAGCAAATGAGAAAAAAACAAGCATTCAACTTTCAACCAATCACTGTTTCTTAACTAATCAAACACACTTAGATTTTGAAGTAAGAGAGAATGGTTTTGCCAAGAAAAGTCAAGAAACGAAAGTCAACACACAAATGACAAGAAAATCCTTGGAATCCTAAGAATATTCATGCACGCAAACAAAGACAAGAAAGATATCAATCAATGGTCCAAGAAACTCTTATGAGGCAATCAAACTGATCTGGGCAGTTGAAAAAACCAAAACTCAAATCCAAATTTTTGAAAAATTGAGTTCGCAGGTGACCCTTTAGCAGGGTGTGAGAAACTCGCACTGAAACCTAAAGTTAGAGTGCGAACTCTACCTATTCTCGTAGGATACAATGAAATACAGTGCGAGAATGTCTGAACATAATCAAAATTTTGGAAAATTAAGCAAAATTGAAAAAGGCCTCTGGACCCAGAGGGTCTATCAGGATATCCTGAAGACTTAGAGATTGATAGGACAGGAGAAAAGTGAAACCAGAGAAAATGGCCACAAAAAAACACCAAAAGCCACAAAGAAAATGGGATCGATCCCTAGTGGAGTCACCAATTTTGTTATTGGATAAATCCGTAGGTGCAGACACTAACCGATCTCCCTAGATCTACCTGGATCTAGAACAATGCAAGACAAAACATGACTCTTTCCCTATATTTTGACCATTGAATTAACTAGGAGGTAAGAACAAATAACATACCTTATTATCTCTTCCTATGGTCTTTGTTTCTCCTATTTCTCTCCAGTACTCTTGTGCATCCAAGATCAAGACAACACAAACCAACCAAAGTGAAGATAGCACAATCTATTCAACAATCAATCTATGTATATGATCAAGAAATTATACAATAAAATGGAAATAACTTTATGGGAAAGGGACATGCTACTGTATCATATTAATGGAAAGTAAAGATTACAACTTGAGCCTTGATATCACAAACTTCCTTTCGATGGCCCTTGGCTTCGACACACACACATGCTCAATCCTTGCATGAAGAAGATCAAATCCTCTTGATAGACCTGCTAGAGTCTTCAAGTTGTTGTTCAATGTTGAGTCCTTCACACAATTCTTTCACCAATTCTCCAATGAATCTTGATTAACCTTTTCCATCAGAATTATCTCAATATATAAGAGAGAATGAATTAATTACTTGGATAAGAATGATCCCAAAATATCACGGAATCCAGTACTAGGATAACCATTCTAATGCCATCTCATCCTTCTAGAAGATTCCCTTCTAGAAGCATCGATAATTCATCTTTTTCCTTACTTTATGAAGAGTTCGCACCCTAGAAGTTCAACACAGTGCGAACTTCTTGTACCCTGGCTTAAGGTAGCCTGTGAGAATCAGTCATTCTCGTAGGAAAATATACTAGCAGCCTGCGAACCTTCTTCAAAAATGAGATTTTTGGAAAGAGAAGAAAGTAACTTTTCTCAGGAGAAAGTTCTTATGAAGAGCCTAAGTACACGATCATCAATAAATCATCATGATGACCAAAATCATGGGTAACAATGTTGCTATGGTTTCTTCAGATACTTCAAGTTCAAGAGTCCCAACTTTACTTTTGGTTCGATCAAAATCCAAAGCAAATTCTCTAGCTATCTCAAGGTGCCCCCTCTGCATCTTTTGAGAGAAATTAAAACATCCCACTCTTTGGAAGACCTCCCTGATCAGAGGTTCAACAGAAAAAAAAAATACATGTCATAGGGATCAATCCTCACAATTCCCCCACCCTTGTGATCCTTGTTCTATTGTGGAGTATCCATTGATGTTATAGGAGAAAACTAAACCAACAATTGAGTGATGCAAGAGGAAAAATAGAAAAACATAGGATTTAGGGTTTGATGTATAATCTATTTCAAAGGCTGGTTCTATATAAGGATTTAGTGTTCTTAATCCTATTTGACCTCCAGGATTATGAAATGGAAGATGATATATAGGAAATGAAAGAAGACTACATAGGAAAATGGATATTCAAGGAGAAAGATTGTTGCAAAAATACTTTATCAAGATTTCACAATCATTTTTACAAATTTCATCATAACTTTACCAACAAAAGTCCTTTTTAAATTTCCAAAATAGATAGAATTGAATTAGAATGGATATGTTGATGGAAACAAGATGGTATAGGCTTTGAGGTAGGTGAATAACAGTGCTACCTTGTTGCATAGAGTTTGCAGCACTGAAACAGGGGATTCACAAAAGAGTTCATAATAAGCAGAAATGGCCATATATGGGATAGGAAAGGTGGAATGACAACAAGGTTTGTTTAAATTTTGGTAAAAAGACTCTCAGAGCTTTGAAATTGGATGAGAATCATGATAACATGGGTAAGTAAGATAGTTAGAAGCGTGGATCCCCAATTCACAGTGCCTATGAGAAGATATGATAAGCACAACCTTTTACTCTTCTTCAACAGAGATAAAAATGCTCATGGAGTACGTCGAGGATGGTACTTGAAAACTGATATTCTTGATCTTGAACGAATCCACCTACAACTGGCCTACCCTCCAACTCACTTTTGCCAGCCAATTCGTAGTAATTTCCGTATCGCCTGTCTAAAAGAACCAAGTTTTGTAGCGCCGAGCTAACGGTAATTTGAAATCTTGGAAAACAGTTAGAAAAACTTTAGTGATGAAATCAAAGTGTACTTGAGATGTGTTGCGAACTCTCTGATGAGATGGAAGCATACAACAAAAACCTGATTTGACCTTCTAATGGGTAAAGGAACAAAGTGGAGTGGTTTTAGTACATCGTGGAAGTGGTGACATGTCAGGGTGGTGGTGGAGGCATAAGGATAATGGATTGTCTAATCTTATCATAAAGATAAATATATAACCCAAGGGTAATGGCACAACACTAACACTAATTTTATTTGTGCTAAAACCTAAAAAGACTATAAATAAGAGGAAAGAAGTAAAAACTAAACAACACTAATGATAAAAATAAAGAACCTAAGGCTAAATTGACCCAATCAATTCCATGTGATAACATTGGCTCCATAGGGGATGGCATGCTCCCTGTGAGATGCCAAGAACAAGAAAATTCAGTTTCTTATCCTTTGGGCTATGGGGTCATTTATTCAAAAGAAAGAAAAACAAAAATTATATTTACAATGGAAGGGAAATCCACTCATGGCTTAAGAAAAATACTTCTTCAAAAAATGCCCACTAACTGGGCCACCAAAAACTTTAGAGTCTTCCAAGTTCTATAATTTATAAGTATTATTTTGAAAAACTTCATAAATCTTAAAAGGACCAATCCACAAGGCTTCGAATTTAAAATTTTTTCCTTTGTCTTTCCTTGCTACATCCCACTTGAGCACCAGATCTCCCAGCTGTAAATATTATTTTTTTTACCTTCTTATCAAAAGCTTTCTTGATATTCTGCTAATGGATTTGTGCTTTATCAAGGAGCTACTCCCTAGTTTGTTGTACTTCGACTAGATGATGCATCCTTCTGACCATATCATCTGGTTCTCTTTGTTGATCCCGAAGGAAATTTTTCATAGGTAAGGCAAGCTGAGTAGGAAAAATAGCTTCAATCCAATATATAAGTTGAAAGGGGGAAATACCAAGTGATATCTTTGTAGTAACTCTATCAGTCCGTAAGGAAAATTTCATCTTTGAGTACCATGATTTCTTGTTGTCCTACAGTAACTTCTTAATGATATTTACAAGGCTCTTATTAGAAGATTCTACTAAACTATTTCCTTGGGAGTAATAAGGGGTATTGATCCACTGGATTAATAGACTTAATACAATAGACACATAGATATGAAGAATAACACAAATATCTAGTGAACAATATTTTCTATTAAATAATGAAATAGGATGAAATTGTAAAACCGCAGAACTGAACCACTTGCTCGAATGGTGGTAGTTATCTCTAAGAAGAGATGTGGCTACTATGTGCATCCATATGAGAATAATGGATTACAATGAGGCTCCATAGGCCATTTTGATATTACTCATGAATGATAAAACCCTAGACATCCAAAAACCTAACCCTAGAAGGTGAAACACCAAAAGTCATGTGGACCCTATGGGTAAGTTGGTGTAATTTTCTACCTCAACTTCCAAGGTTCATAAAGTTTTCATACAACCTCTGTTTTAGGTGCGTGATAGCCCATTGGAAAGTTCTTTAATAGAAATATACAATATTCCATCAAAATCTAACTCTGTCTACATTTTGATTGTGGCAAGCCAAAGAAACAATTTTTAGGGCCTAAAAACGGACCTGGAAGTACAACAATATGTACAGACATGAAAAAATACAAAATACGGAAATTGGCTTAGGCGAGAGGCCACCTGTATCCACCTGGAGGATGTCTGGGGCTTCATACATCCCCAAAAGTGTATAACTCACAATTACAAAGCAGTATAGAAGAATGTTCTGAACAAAAAATGGACATGAGGAGCTAGTTGGAATAAGTGGGTGGCCACCAATATCCACCTAGATCAATCCTTCCCCCTTAGGAAGAAATGGTCTCAATTACATTGATTTCCCCCATTAGTTGAGGAATATTTTGCTGGATTTGGAGCCGGGTGAGCCACTTTCCTTGGTGTAGGAGTTTCCCTAACTTGACATCCTAACAAAGTTGGATCCACTGCAGGCGAGTGCCCTTGACATGTGTGTCCACTAGCTGATCAATGGATTCTTGTTCCATGTAGACAAAGGAAGGGTAGAGTGTTGAGCTCAAAATCATTGCTACCCACAACCTTGGTGATAGTGTAAGGAACATAACAAAGTGGGCGAAGCTTTCGATGGGGACTGATGAGACACTCCTTCTGCAAATGTAACCATACTTTGTCTCCAACCGGAAACTAGTGTGGTACCCTGTGTTGATCATGGCACTACTTTTACTTAGCATTGGATTTCTGCAAAATATCATGGACCTGTTGGTGGATGTGTTGAATCCTCTCAATGAATCTGTTGTCTTTTTTGATCACAGACTAATTAGGGGAAGAATCTATCTATGCGGTGGCAAGAGGAAGTGAAACATAAATGGGTCCCAAGGGTTGGAATCCTAGATCCACCTGAAATGGTGTATGGTCGCTGGAACTATGGAGAGACCTGTTGTAACTATGTTGGACATATGGTAGACTCTTGTCCCATGTATGTGGATGCTTATAATTGTACATGCACAGGATGTTTACAATCATCTGATTGACCACCTCTGTTTGGCCATCGATTTGGGGGTGGAAAGCAAAGTATTTTGTGAGCTTGTTGTCCAATAGAGACTAGAGACTCAACCAAAATTTGTTGAGGAACCCACTGTCTCAGTTAGAGATGATGGTCTATGGTATCCCAACTTGGACCCACACTCATTTGAAGAAGAGTTTTGCAGTATCTGTCACTGTGACATTCTTCTTACAAGCTATGAGGATGGCCATCCTCGAAAACCAATCAATGACCACAAACACACAATCATTTCCTTTATTGGTGGACGACAAACCAGACACGTAATCCATTGAGATGGATTCCCAAGGATTCTTGGGAATAGGAATAGGGGTTTATAATCCTTTCTTCTTGATGGTGGGCTTGGAAATGGAACATGAAGTGAAAGATCTAATATATTTGTTGACAACCTATCAAAGTTTTGGCCAATAATTTTTTTTTTGAAGAACAGCTATAGTTTTATCTACGCCAAAATGTCCTGCCACTTGACTGTAGTGGGATTACCAAATCATATTTCCATGCACACTTGTAGGAAGATAGAGATGGCCCAGGTGGCATAAGATTTCATCCTAAATGTGAAAATCCGTGGCAGTTGTGCACGTACCCAAGAGTTGATATGTGGTGGTGAAGTCTTGATCTTGCTGATAAAGTTGGGGCCACTTAGATGCTTAATTTCCCCAAGAATGGAGCATAGTGGTGAGTGTAGCCATAGGAAGCTGACAGAGGCAGTCGATGACACAATTGGAGATAAGTATCTTATACTTGATGTTGATATGGAACTGTTGCATGTAGGTGGACCACTTATGATGCCATTCGTTATGCAATTTCCCCTGTGTTTGTATGAAATACAGAGGATTGTGCTCAGTGTGTATGATCATCTCTTTCCCCAGAATGTAATGTTTCCGTTGAAGACATGCTTGTACAATGGAATACATTTCCTTGTCATAGGTGGGGTATTTTCAAATAGTATTAGAGAGTGTCTCACTATGGTATTCCACCAGATGCCCATTCTAAGTGAAAAATGCACCCACAACATAGTCAGATACATCAGACTCAATCTCGAATGGTTGTTGCAAATCGGGAAAGGAGAGTACGGGAGCTAAGCACAAGAAATGATTTAGATCATATAATGCTCATTACTTCTCCTCCCCCCCCACAAACTTGGCCCTGCCACCACCCTTGGTTACCTAGATGAGGTCCCATACAATATGGGAGAATCCCAACATGAACCGTTGGTAGAAATTGGATAGTCCAAAAAATCTTCAAAGCTTAGTCAGTGTGGTTGGGGATGGCCAGTCACAGATGAATTGGATATTATCTAAATCAACATGTAACCCATTCTCATCAACAATGTATCCCATGTATTGGACCTTGTTCATGCCAAAAGAGAATTTCTCCAAGTTGGCATAAATCTTGTGCTCAAAACCTGTGGAATATGCCACATGTGCTCCTCCCACATTTTTTTTAAGATGAGGATCTCATCCAAATATACTACCACAAAGGAGTTGGTGAAGGGTCTCAATATATCATCCATCAACCTCATGAAAGTGGTTGGTGAATTTTTTAATCCAAAGGGAATAACTGGCCACTCATAGAGACCTTTAAACTTGAATGTTGTCTTCCATACATCAATTGGTTTGATGGGAACCTGGTGGTAGAAAGTATTTAGGTCAATCTTGTTGAGGAACGTTTCCCCATTGAGTTGGTCAAGAAGGTCATCAATCTCGGGAATGGTGTAGTGGTTCCTGACTCTGATTTTGTTTAAGGCTCTTTAATCAATGTAGAGTCATCGAGTCCCATCATTCTTCTACAATAGTACAATCGGGCTTCTGAAAGGGGAAGAGTTTTCCCTCATGTTCCCCTTTTGAAAAAGCTCTTTATGACACCTTATTTCGTCATTCTCCATCAAGAAGTGTCGATAGATTGGTCCATTAGGTAGAGGTGCATCAAGGGTCAAATCAATTGGATGCTTGAATTGCAGTGTGTCTATACACCTGTAGGTGAGGCAAAGATGTCTGTATATTCTTCCATGATCCTGTCCACTTGATTTTGTTTCAAAGAGAGGCACTGTGTAGAGGCCACATATGTGGCGATGACCTTATTCTTACTATGAGAATGGATAAAAAAGAATACGAACTTCCTGGTATGGGAAATTAACTTATTGCATTGCTTAGCAGAGATTAAAGAAATGGTAGTAGGCAGCGCTACCTATGGGATCCTACACAATTGTCTACCCAAAGTAATAATAAAACTATGGGGTCTAGACTCATACACAGCATGATACTTCCACAAATATGGTTGTCCTAAAAGAAAATAAAAAAATTTAAGGGGAGAAATATCACACAGTACCTCATCATTGAAAGGATTGATGTTGTAGGGTAGACGACATTGTTGGCTGGCACAAAGATCTCTTTATTGGCAAAGCCAACCAATGGTGTAGTGTTTCAGGTGCGGTGTCATTGGTAGGTTCAGCTTCTTGATGACCTCTATTGAAATTATGTTTTTTTTACTATCATTGTCGACAATGAAATGAATCGAAGCCCCCTTGAACCACATCTACGAGTGAAAGAGGCGTTCCCCTTCCTCTAGTTCTTTTGGTTCACTAGGCTGAACTTTGGTGGTAGTGACGGTGGCATTGGTTTTAGCATCGATAATCCTCTTCCCTCCTTCATGATTTGACTTGGAATCAGAATCGACCTTTGACTCAGAAGCATTCATCTCGGCCATGAGGGATTTCTTGGAGCGACATTCTTCAGTGTTGTGCCAAGGAATTTTATGGTACTCACACCATTTTCCCTTGTACTTCTTCATCTTCTCATTTCCCTTCTTGTGTTGTGGCTTGGACTGGTCTTCCTAAGGGAGACCATCTTGAATTGGTCCCTTGTTGTGTGGGTTGGGGCTGCCTTTTCCATTCTTCGACTGTGAGGGGTTTGTAGATCCAAACTCTTATCGTTTCTGCTTAAATTTATGCTCGATCTTGACAACATATCTATAAGTCGTTCCCAATGAGGTGATTTCCAGGAACTCCATTTCTTTTTGAATATATCTATGAAAAAAACCGTGGTATTTGAGCACTATATGATTCTCAGATTCTTTGATACCCAATTTGGTGCATAGGGTGTGGAAAATATTGGTGAAATATGGTATTGTTTGGTCCTTTTCTTGACGTAGGGTGGTCCATCTGGTGTACTAGTCCTCACAACTTACAACATGGTATTGTTGTTCTTTAATGGAATACTGAAAGGAATCCCATGTAGGGGCCACCACAAACATTTTATATTCCTCCACGACCCTTTTTTCAGAGTAAGTATCCCACCAATCTTTAACATGGGGAATGGCCTTGAGGAGTGAAAAAGTGATAGTTTCCCTATCGGATATATTGTGGACCAAAAAATATCCTTSGAGCATATTCAACCATTTATATAAAACATCCACATCTATCACTCCTTCAAATAATGGAATACCAAAACTTACTTGTACCTTGAAGGGAGTTTCATGGCCACTTGATGAATATGCTTCTCCTCTGGGCAGTTGTGGAAAGATTTGCACTAAGTTTTTCATAGTTTCATTCCTTTTTTGTGTGATGGATTCCTAGAGAAAAAATTTAATAGGATCTCCTGATCCATCATCTTTCTTTTCGTTCCCTGTGGTTTTTTTTCAGGTTCAGCATGAACAATCTTGTAATGGCTCGATTGGTTCGAGTCCCAACTTCTTGTACCAAGATCTTATCGAGGACATGCACAAAGAAAAATAAATGAAGAGTAAACTGCTCTGATACCAGTGATCCAGATTTAGGAGTAGGATGAACTAATTAACATAATGAATACAATAAACACAAAGATATGAATAATAACATAAATATCTAGTGAAGAATATCTTCTATTAAATAATGAAATAGGTTGAAACTGTAAAACTGCAGAACTAAAACACTTGCTCGAATGGTGGTAGTCATCTCTGAGAAGAGATGTGGCTTCTACGTGCATCTATCTGAGAATAATGGATTACAATTAGGCCTTTTTGATATTACTCATGAATGCCAAAACCCTAGACATCCAAAAACCTAACCCTAGAAGGTGAAACACCAAAATTCATGTGGACCCTATGGGTAAGTTGGTGTAATTTGGTACCTCAACTTCCAAGGGTCATAAATTTTGAATATGACCTCCGTTTTAGGCACATGATAGCCTGTTGGAAAGGAATTTTAAAGAAATACACACTTCTCCATCAAACTCTAACTCTGTCTATAGTTTGACTATGGTGAGCCAAAAAAACAATGTCTAGGGCCCCAAAATGGCCCTGGAAGTACAACAAGATGTCCTAACATGAAAAGATACAAAATAAGCCATTTGGATTAGGTGATAGGCCACTTGTATCCACCTGGAGGATGTGTGGGGCTTCAAACATCCCCAAAAGTGTAGAACTCACAATTACAAAGCAATACAAAAGAATGTGTTGAAAAAAAAATGGGCATGAGGAGCAAGTTGGAATAGGTGGGTGGCCACCAATATCCACCTAGATCAAGTATAATGAACTAATTGAATCCCATAATTCTCACAATACTTGACCAATGGTTCATCTTTGAAATATTCATCATTATCAGTAACAATCTTGCTTGGACAACCAAATTTTGACAGAATATCTTCAAGAAAACTAATGATTACCTTGTGTGAGGCACTCCTTGTAGGAATGGATTATATCCACTTGGTTAAATAGTCAGTCACAGTCAAAATCCACCAGTGTTGACCACTTGAAGATGGATAAATTTCCCTAATGAATTCAAGCCCTCACTGCTGGAAAGGACCAGAAAACACCACAGGCTTCAAAGGAAAATATTCCAGTTGTTGTTTTCATGAAAACTTCTGACATTTGTCACATGCCCTAATATTTTCATAAAAATAAGTAAAATGTATAGGCCAAAAATACCCAGCTCTACAGATCTTATATGTTGTGTTTCTCCAAAAATGATGACCCCCACACAAGCTATCATGAAAATCAGTCATGGTATTTTGAGCCTCCTGTGGATCTAGACATCTCAAGAAAACCCCTAAAGAATATTTCCAATACAATATGTGATAAATAAGACAATATCTGCTTTCTTTTAGTTTCAAATATCTTACCTTTTTCTTCTCCAAACCATTAGGAGGCTATAAATTTTGCAAGAAATAAATATTTTTTTTGTACCAAGTGCATTCTACCAAGTTGGGATTGATATGAGGGATTTTGATAGAGATATCAATTTTCTAATTTTCAGAGTTTAGGTTCATGAAATTAACCCCAGTGCTTTGCAATTTGATTCATCCAATAATCTAGCTAAACCTTTTCCTTTAACCGACTTAGTGGGCTTCATTTCAAGGTCAAACTCCATAATTTTGGTAATCCATTTTCTTCTCTTTCCATCTATGTTAAGATGGATTAGTATTTCCTTCACAAAGGATGATGGGACATAGGAAATAAACTTGGAATGTAGAATATATACCCTGAAGGATTTAAGGGATTTAACCAAAGCATAAGCCTACTTTTCCATAATATCACACCTCACCTTTGCATCCCCTAATTCCATGCTAAAAAAAGGAAATAGGTTTCTCCATCCCATCTGTGTTTTTCTGAGGAAGGACATCAACCAATTCTTGGCATGTTTTATAGGCAGCGTATGCTTGTCATTGATGGAAAGTACAACAGTGATGATGGCTTGAGTATAGGAGAATGATCAACAACGTAGTGATAATGGGGAGGAGCAGCAACAATGATCATTGTATCAACAATTCAAAATTCCCGATGGCTGTCAGATCTCAATGTAGACAAGAGGAGCATGTAGATATGGAGGATAGATCTCAGTCGTTAGATACGAGTGCAGGGTCTGACCATCATTGGATCTAGGAGAGCCTGCACATTCTTTAAAGTGCTAGGAGAAGTGGGATTACAAAATCCTGAAAGCAGGAGGACCGTCCATCTTCGGGAAGGACATGTGGACACAGATCATCATTTCGCTGACTGGAAAGTCAAAGGTATGAAATGCTCCAACGTTTCACCTCTCAAAATCGTGATATGAGAAATCACGAAATGATTTGAGCCATCAGATCAAGGTTTGAATTGGACCGTTAATCCCACTCCATTTCGGAGTTTCACGGATCGAGAGTTGGAGATGTCAAAGAATATTAACCACAGGAATCCCGAAATCACGATATGAAAAATCGTGAAATGATCTGAGCTGTGAGATCAAGGTTTGATTTGGACTTTTGATCCCACTCCATTTTGGAGTTTCATGGATTGAGAGTTGGAGATTTCAAATACTATTGACCACAGGAATCTTGAAATCACGATATGCAAAATCGCGAAATGATCTGAGCTGTCATATCAAGGTTTGATCTGGACCATTGATCCCACTCCATTTCAGAGTTTCGTGGATCGGATATTTGAAGTGAAAAGAACACTAAACATCAAGAATCCCAAAATTGCGATATACAAAATTGTGATTTAATCATAGCCGTCAGATCAAGATGTGATCTGGACCATTGATACGACTCCATTTCGGAGTTTCGCGGATCGAAAATTTGGAGTGACAAGAACACTGAACATCAAGAATGCTGAAATCGTGAAATGAAAAATCGTGAAATGATCTGAGATGTCAGATCAAGTGTTGATCGGGACTGTTGATCCCATGCCATTTCGGGGTTTCGAGGATCGCGAATTGGAGAGTCGATATGCCTCATCTCCAGATTCACGAAATGAAAAATCACGAAAGCGCTTTATGCTTAAGGATATGATCACAACCCTTGGTCACATCAGCGAGAGATGGAGGAAAGAGCTAGAGCAACCAAGCTCCTTTTCAGGGATCGCGACTGAGAATGTCGAGACACATGGTCACATGAATTCTGAATTGCTGAATGTCTAAATGCCAAAATGAATGCAAGATCCCATGGAATCAATCCAACGGTGCAGGTGAATTTGAACAAGATCGGAGGGCTACTGTAGCACGACACAGTGCAACTGCCAGAGGACTTGAAGACACTTCGGGGTGATTGACAGAGGAGGTGAAGAGTCTCTGGAAACCTTCAAGAGGGATGAAGATGTTCATGGAGGATATTGACAATTGGATGAGCACTGAGGCCTATAACTGGAATAGAGAAGGTGAGCTTGACTATCACAGAGAAGACGAAGAGTCTCAAACTACCAGAGAGGCTGAGGAATCTTAGTATAACATATAGTGATACTGAACAAGTGGTAAACGACTAGAGAAGATGAAGAGTCACGATGATGATCAGACAGAGCACTCGAGTTGTGGAGGAATATGACGTGGAGTGAGCATGCAAAGGCATTGTCAATATTACATGAACAAAGAAAATAGAGACTATAAGAATGTTGAACAAAGAAGAGATAAGAGTTGTTGTTGTGTAGGAGAATTCAGGTGTGTACAAGGAGGTAGAGCACAGGAGTAGAAATGCACAATCAAAGAATGGTGCATTGAAGGGATATGGCACATAGAGAATAAAAGGCAGAATAAAATAAAGTGCTAGAGGTGTGAAGAAGACACTGATGCAGACAGGGTAGAGCAGTGTAACAAAACGACAAGGCTAGTAATCCATTGAATAATTTTATATCACTGTAATAAGTTTTAGTAACAAAGAATTTATAATTCAAGGTGGTTGGGAGGCGCTAGGGAGGACTGTTGTCCTCGAAGGTTCAAGTGGGTTCTTGAACACAGGGAGTTGGTGCTTCCTTCTAGTTGGTGCTAAAGAAATCAGGGAGTTGGTGCTTCCTTCTAGTGGGTGCTAGAGAAAATAGAGAGTTGGTGCTCTCAGCATGTAGCAGCTTGCAAAACTGAGGTTGTAGCCTCATTATGAGTTGGTGCTCATATGTATGATAATGTAAAGAATGTAACTATTACTTATCATATAAAGAAAAAAGAGGCTTTTACCCTGTATGGATTTCCTCAGGAAATATTTGTCTCTCTGTTTCTTATATATGTTACTGATGATGAATGTGTCAACGTTTATTTCCCTCCATGATTGTCATCATCATTGAGTGCCTCGTAAATTTTTTAAAAAGAAGCATAATTGTTTAAGCATGGTAACAACTGATTCACCCCCACTCTCAGTTGTCCAACAATTGGTGTCAGAGCCAACCCCTTTTATCTAAGGGTAGATCCTAGAGCTTAAGCATGTCAAGCCATGAAGGAAATTCAACCAATAACGCCCCTATGTTCAATGGAACAAACTTTTCCTTCTGGAAAGTTAGAATGAGAACCTACATAATGGCTTTAGGTGCAGATGTTTGGGATGTGGTAGATACTGGTTATGTAAAGCCATTTGTGCTAGCTAATAAGGATGAAAAACTAGAATTTATCTTCAACGCTAAGGCTATGAATGCTATCTTGAGTGGGATTGTAGAAGCAGAATTCGTAAAAGTTATGCACCTAGGAACTGCCAAAGAAATGTGGGACAAACTCATTAGCAATTATGAGGGTAATGAGAAGGTAAAGGATCCAAAGCTTCAAACCTACAGAATACAGTTTGAACAGCTGAAGATGAAGGAAGATGAAACTGTTGGAAAATACTTTCTAAGAGTAGAAGAAATGGTAAATGCAATGAAGGCACTTGGTGAAACAATTAGGGAACCTTCTTTAGTTCATAAAATCTTGATATCTCTCCCAGATAGGTTCAACCCGAAGGTCTCTGCTATAGAAGAACTTAATGATCTAAAAACCTTGCAGTTTGACCATCTTCTAAGAACATTGACTGCATATGAAATGAGAATAGTTAAAGATAAGCCCACCTCCAGAGAAGCATCATTTAAATCAGACAAAAATGATGATTCTGAGCCCGATGAAATTGAAGAAAAATTTGTGAAGATACTAAAGAAGGGATCAGGAAAATACAAAGGTGAACTGCCTTTCAAATTCTTTAATTGTGGTAGGATAGGTCATTTTGCAAATAAATGTCCCCACAAAGGAAAGGGTCTGACTTGTGATGATGAGGAGAAATACAAACACAAAAATTTTCTTAAAGAGAATAACTTTAAGAAGAAAAGTCTTTGTGCAAACAATGATGATGATCCTTCAGATGATGAAGACAATGATTCATCTATTGAAGATAAACTAAATGACTTCATACTTATGG
>JZKD02S1624996.1:36329-64304 GCA_000966675.3 Picea glauca
TGAGCTTAAGTAATGGAAAAGGAAAATCCCAATATGTTCTACTTGTGGATGGGATGAAACATAATCTTCTCAGTGTAAGTCAAATGTGTGATAGAGGATGCGAGGTGTTGTTCACATCCAAGGACTGCAAGATAAAGTCTGTAAACTTAGGACAAGTGGTGGCCAAAGGCATAGGGACATAAAATAATGTATATGTGCTGAAAGAAAATAGAGAAGAATTTCATCTAAGAAAACATGATGAAAGCTGGTTATGGCATAGGAGACTTGGACATCTAAACTTTTACCACTTAATCAAACTCAAAAACCTCAAGGCAGTAAAAGATCTTCTGAGAATATCAAAGCCCCAAGATTCAACGTGTAAACCCTATCAAGTAGGGAAGCAAAATAGGACACAGTTTAAGTCCAAGAGATTTACTTCAACAGAGAAACCACTCCAACTAGTTCATATGGATTTATGTGGACCATCAAGACAGGAAGGCACAGGGAAAGAAAACTACTTCATGTTGATTATTGATGATTACTCCAGACTTACATGGGTTGCCTTTCTCAAAGAAAAAGCTGAAGCATTTGAGAAGTTTAAAACATTTAAGGCTTTAACAGAGAATCAACTAGGCAAGAGGTTAAAGTTAGTAAGATCAGATCGGGGAGGAGAGTTTATGTCAAGAGAATTCAAGGAATTCTACGATGAACATGGGATCAAGAGAGAATACACAATCCCATGAACTCCACAACAAAATGGAGTTGTTGAGAGGCAAAATAGAACAGTTCAGGAAATGGCCAGGTCAATGATGAATGAAAGGAACATTGGTCAAACCTACTGGGTAGAAGCAATACACACAACAATCCATGTGCTTAACAAATCCCACCTCAGACCACAAAGTGACAAGACCCCTTATGAATTATGGTTTGGAAGACCCGCCTCAATCAAACACTTCAGAGTCTTTGGGATTAAATGCTACATAAAGAATAATGATGAGAACCTCGACAAATATGATGATAGGGCTGATGAAGGTATCTTCTTAGGGTATTCTACAAACATTAAAGGATATAGATGCTATAATAAGAGGCTGCATAAAAAGGTTGACTCTATTGATGTAAAAATTGATGAAGGAATCCTAGCAAGAGAGGTATACAGTAATGGGTCTTCTACAGAAGACACAGCTAAAGATGAAGATGAATAGGTGTAAGAATCAGAAAATGAAGACTCTGAATCAGATGAAGACTCAAACACTCAGACAGACTCAAATCAACAATCAACTACAAATTCCTCCTCCAGAATCATTCAAAAGAATCATCTTGCAATTCAGATAATTGGAGAAAAAGACAAAGGTGTACAAACTAGGAGAAAGCTAATCAAAACCACCAAACAATCTCATATAGCTCTCATATTCACGCTGGAACCCAAGAATTTTAATGAATCCAACAAAGATGATCACTGGGTTAAAGCAATGAATGATGAACTTGATCAAATTGAGAAAAACAATACGTGGGAGATGGTTCAAAGACCTAAAGGTAAAAACGTCATTGGCTCCAAATGAATCTTTAAGAATAAGTTGAATGAGCAAGTACAAGTTATCAAGAATAAAGCAAGGTTAGTTTATAAAGGCTATGCTCAGATAGAAGGACTGGATTTTGGTGAAACATTTGTGTTCGTAGCAAGATTAGAAGCTATCGAAATTTTTCTTGCCTATGCTTGTCATAAAAGGTTTAAAGTCTACCAAATGGATGTCAAGTCAGCCTTTCTAAATGGATATTTAAGTGAAGAAGTCTATATGGAACAAATAGAGGGTTTCAAATTGTCTGATAACCCTGACTTAGTATGCAAGCTGAAGAAAGCTTTATATGGTTTAAAATAGGCCCCTCGAGCCTGGTATCACATATTGGATACGTATCTCAAAGACAAAGGATTCAAGAGAGGAACAACTGACAACAATCTGTATATTAAAACAGAGGATAATAATTTGCTCATTGTACTGGTCTATTTAGATGACATCATCTTTGGATGTAATAAGGATTCATTGGTATAATGGTTTGCTTCTGCCATGGAGTCTGAATTTGAAATGTCTATGATAGGAGAACTGTCATTTTTTCTTGGTCTGCAAATTACTCAGAGGCACGAAGGGATGTTCATTTCTCAAGAAAAATATCTAAGAGAAATGTTGAAAAGGTTTCAAATGGAAGATTCTAAACCTGTGGGTACACCTATGGTAACTGGATGTAAATCAAGGAAGGATGATGATTCACCTGATGTTGATCAAAGATCATATCGATCAATGATAGGAAGCCTGTTGTACATCATAGCATCTCGCCTAGACATAATACATGATGTGGGAATGGTAGGAAGATATCAGGCTGCACCTAAACAGAGTCATTTGCAAGCTTTCAAAAGGATATTCAGATGCAGATTGGAAAAACTGTGTTGATGAGAGAAAAAGCACCAGTGGAGGAGCATTCTTCCTGGGTGACTCCTTAGTAGCCTGGCTAAGTAAAATGCAAGGTTCCATTTCTTTATCAACCACAGAGGCAGAGTAAATTGTTGTTGCTACTTGTTGCACTTAGGTATTATGGATGATTCAGACACTTGCAGACTTAGAGGTAAAATACACCGCACCGATCCCAATTCATTGTGATAACACTAGTTCCATCAGTGTGTCTAAAAATCCTATATTCCACTCCAATACCAAGCATATTCCTATAAAATATCATTTTATAAGAGAGCAGGTCACCAATCAGACTGTTCAGGTCCATTACATTCCAACTACAGAACAAATTGCAGACATCTTTACTAAACCCCTAGCCAAGACACCTTTTGAATATCTCAAACATAAGCTGGGTGTCATTTCATCTCACACCTAAAAGAGTCCATCTTGTTAGGGGGAGTTTTGTATTGTTTGAATATCTAATGCCTCCTAAAATTACTGCAACAGCTCAGGGGGAGCATGTCTCTTCTTTGACATTGATGTCAAAGGGGGAGAAAATAATTTGAGTGCCTTAGTTGCGATCAATGACAAAGGGGGAGATTGTTGGCATGTTTTATAGGTAGCGTATGCTTGTCATTGATGGAAAGTACAGTAGAAATGATGGCTTGAGTACATGAGCATGATCGACAATGTAGTGATAATGGGGAGGAGCAACAACAATAATCGTTGGATCAACAATTCAGAATTCTCGATGGCTATCAGATCTCAATGTAGACAAGAGGAGCGCGCAGATATGGAGGATAGATCTCAGGCATTAGATCTGAGCATAGGGTCTGACCACTGTTGGATCCAAGAGAGCCTGCACATTCTTTAAAGTGCTAGGAGAAGCGGGCTTACAAAATCCCGAAAGCAGGAGGATCGCCCATCTTCGAGAAGGACATGTGGACACAGATCATCATTTCGTTGACTGGAAAGTCAAAGGTATGAATTGCTCCATCCTTTGACCTCCTAAAATCACGATATGTGAAATCACAAAATGATCTAAGCCATCAGATCAAGGTTTGATCTGGACCGTTGATCCCACTCCATTTCAGAGTTTCGTGAATCGAGTGTTGGAGATGTCAAAGAATATTAACCACAGGAATCTCGAAATCGTGATATGCAAAATCGAAAAATGATTTGATCCATCAGATTAAGGTTTGATTTGGACTATTGATCCCACTTTATTTTGGAGTTTCATAGATCGAGAGTTGGAGATGTCAAAGACTATTAACCACAGGAATCCTGAAATTGTGATATGCAAAATCGTGAAATGATCTGAGTCGTCAGATCAAGGTTTGATCTGGACCATTGATCCCACTCCATTTTGGAGTTTTGCAGATCAGAACTTTGAAGTGACAAGAACATTGAACATCAAGAATCTCGAAATTGTGATTTAATGGCAGATGTTAGATCAATATGTGATCTGGACCATTGATCTGACTCCATTTCGTAGTTTCACGGATAGAAACTTTGGAGTGACAAGAATAGTGAACATCAAGAATGCTGAAATCATGAAATGATTTGAGCCATCAGATCAAGTGTTGATCGAGACTGTTGATCCCATGCCATTTCGGGGTTTCGGGGATCACGACTTGAAGAGTCGAGATGGCTCATCTCCAGATTCACAAAATGTGAAATCGCAAAAGCGCTTTATGAATAAGGCTATGATCACAACCCTTGGTCACATCAGCGAGAGATGGAGGAAAGAGCTAGAGAAACCAAGCTCCTTTTTGGGGATCACGATTGGGAATGTCGAGACACATGGTCACACGAATCCCAAATTGTCAAATGCCAAAATTCTAAAATGAATGAAAGATCCCATGGAATCAATCCAACGGTGCAGGTGAATTTGAACAAGATCGGAGGGCTACTGTAGCATGACACAGTGTAACTACCAGAAACCACTGATGGTTTCTACCAGAGGACTCGAAGACACTTTGGGGTGATTGACAGAGGAGGTGAAGTGTCTCTGGGAATCTTCAAGAGGGATGAAGATGTTTGTGGAGGCGATTGACAGCTCGATGAGCATTGAGACCTGTAACTAGAATAGAGAAGGTCAGCTCGACTGTCATAGAGAAGATGAAGAGTCTCAAACTGTGAGAGAGGCTGAGGAATCTCAGTATAACATATAGTGATGTTGAACGAGTAGTAAATGACTAGAGAAGCTAAAGAGTCACGATGATGATCAGACATAGCACTCAAGTTGTGGAGGAATATGACGTGGAGTGAGCATGCAGAGGCATTGCGAATATTGCATGCACAAAGACAACAGAGACTATAAGAATGTTGGACAAATAAAAGATAAGAGTTGTCGTTGTGTAGGATAATTCAGGTGTGTACAAGGAGGCAGAGCACAGGAGCATAAATGCCTAGTCGAGGAATGTTGCATTGAAGGGATATGGCGCATAGAGCATAAAAGGCAGAAGAACAGAAAGTGCTAGAGGTGTGCAGAAGACACTGATGCAGACAGGGCAAAGCAGTGTAACAGAACAACGACAAGGCTGGTAAGCCCTTGAATAATTCATATCACTGTAATAAATTTTAGTAACAAAGAATTTATAATTCAGGG
Source organism: Picea glauca (assembly GCA_000966675.3). Taxonomy (NCBI): domain Eukaryota; kingdom Viridiplantae; phylum Streptophyta; class Pinopsida; order Pinales; family Pinaceae; genus Picea; species Picea glauca. Next base: position 41,361 of record JZKD02S1624996.1, read on the forward strand.
TGGTTGGGAGGCACTAGAGAGGATTGTTGTCCTCGGAGGTTCAAGTGGGTGCTTGAACACAGGGGGTTGGCACGTCCTTCTAGTTGGTGCTAAAGAAATCAAGGAGTTAGTGCTTCCTTCTAGTGGGTGCTAGAGAAAAGAGAGAATTGGTGCTCTTAGCAAGTAGCATCTTGCAAAATTGAGGTTGTAGCCTCATTATGAGTTGGCGCTCATATGTATGATAATGTAAAGAATGTAACTATTACTTATCATATAAAGAAAAAAAAGTTTTTTACGTTGTATGGGTTTCCTCGGGAAATATCTGTCTTTGTGTTTCTCATATATATGACTAATGTTGAATGTGTCAACATTTATTTCCCTGCATGATTGTCATCATCATTGATTTCCTTGTAAATTTTTTAAAAAGAATCATAATTGTTTAAGCACGGTAACAACTGATTCACGCCCCCTCTCAGTTGTCCAACACCAATGTGTCATGTGAGGAAAAAGAAAATATCATAAATTCTATTGAATAATTAGGGATGATGAGGAAAGGTGCCTCAATCAATGCTTTCTTGATTTGATCAAAATAATTCTAAGATTCAAGAGTCCATTTCACCTCATTTCACTTTCTAAGCATAGATGCGATAACATTAACCAATTCAACAAAGTTAGAGATGAATCTTCTAAAAAAAAATATTTACCCAAGAAAGACTGGATCTCCTTCTTGGATCTAGGAAGAGACATAATATTAATGGCCTCTACTCTACATGGATCGATACTTATTCCTTCTGCTGAGACAATGTGTCCCAACAACTTTCCTTCTTTCATATCAAACAAAGAATTATTAGGATTGAGAGAGAGACAAAACTTTCTACATTTCAAGAAAACCTTCTTCAAATGATGATAATGTTCCTCATCAGTTCTTGAGAACATTGTAACGTCATCCAGATAGATGACCAAAAATTTTTCCTTTTCCCCAATGAAGGAAATATCCATTGCTCATTGGAAGGTTGCTCCTGCATTCATTAGACCAAAGGGAATTTTATCATACATACATGTGCCCCAAGGAGTAGTGAAAGTTGTTTTCTCTCTATATTTAGGTAGGAAAAAGATATGATTGTAGCCTGAGAATCCAAAAATCATAGACATCCTTATTGAACCAGTCACTCTATGAAAAATATTTCCATTGTAGGCAAGGGATAGTAATCTTTCTTGGAAATTATGTTAAGATTTTTGAGATCAACAGAAAGTATGATTTCACCATTCTTTTTCCTCACAGGGACTAGGTTTTCCACCGACTCAAAGTACCTTAAAGGTATGATGATCTTAGCATCAAGCAACTTCTTGACTTCCTTTTCCATAATAGGCAACAAAATGGTATTTATTTGTCTAAGTTTCTTCCTAAATGGCTTGGTCTCATCTTTCAAAGAGATTTTATGTTCAATGATGCTTGTATCATAAGTTTGTATATATTCATATTTCCAATAAAATACACCAGAAAACTCATTTAATAACTTCACATACTCATCCCTTTGATCCTTTGATAAACTGCTGGACAATTTGGCATACTTGGGATTTTCCTCTATACCTAAGCTACATTCTATCACATCAGCTTCTTCATTTGAACCTTTAACCTTCATAGCAACATCATTGTTGGGTCTCAAAAATGTCGCATTTTCATCCTATTTTCCTTTCACTATTCCTCTCATTTATTCATATTCCATTATTCTATTTATCATTCATGATAACATTTGCATAAATTGATTATGGGTTTACCTTATTATTTTCCAATTCATTTATTTTAATTATTTTTGAGAATTTATGATTAAATATTAGAAAATCAACATGTTTTCATATATATCTCAAAAATGTGTGAGATTTGTAATGTGTAGGAATATGTGAAGGACTAATTCAAAAAGACTTCTTGAATATTTCCTCCACCATTTCAAGATTTGAGGAGATAATTATTCAAGCTTATTTCAAGGAGAATATCATAGGGAATGGATAGCATATCTTATCCAAGATTTATGAGATATATGTGTGAGGATTTGAAGGGATCATATTTTGTAATAATGGGAAATTGGTTGAGAGAAACGTGGATCTTTAATTATGAGATTCTTATCTTCTTTTCAAAGCTCTCATGTATAAGAGAGAGTGATCTCTCTTCGTGAGGGAGGAGTCATTATCATGAATTCAATTCCAAGTTGTGTGTTTCAGCTTCCCGCATTAGATTAGCAATTCAATTCTAGTTGTAGCTTCAACATTAGATTAGGTTAAATTATATTCAATAATGCATATACTGTGCATGTGCTTCGTAATTTTATGAACTCCTCGGGTTGACAATTAAATGATTGGTCACTTTCTAAACGACAATATTTACACCCAACAATCATTTCTGTCAAATAATCTCTCCAAAGGAAACAATCCTTTAGGAATATGGTTACTCGGTAGTTGCAAAATATTGTGATCTACAATTTTTTTGAGGAAAATATCAGCATGAGGGATTTCGTATCATCATGATATTGATCAATGTGAAAAGAAGAAAAATCTTCCACTTTTTCCAGAAATCTCTTAATCTCAATATCATCCTCAAATACCTTCCAATGTTTGACATTGTCAGGTATAGAGGGTCTATACTTTTCTTCCACATCATATTTGAGCTTGGGGGGGGAAATGGATCTTAAAGTTACTTGTAGAAATAACCAAAGAATCTTCCATAAAATTTACTTCTCTTGGAACAAAAGAGATGTTAAAAGGTAAGAAAAAATTATTAATAAGATACCAAACTTCATTTATGTAAGTCCTTAACCTGGGGTGTTTTGCTTGATACATATTTTTAACCTGATGCACAATTAGTTCAACATCCCCAAACATTGCTAACTCCTCAATCTTCATATCTTTAGCAACCCTCAAACCTAAGACAAGAGCCTCATACTCTGCTACATTATTTATAGCTTCAAATTCTAGTTTATAAGACAAGGATGTGATTTCTTGAGTTGGGGTACTAAAAACCACTCCATCACCATCACTTTATTTAGAAGAGGCACCATCAAAAAACATCTTCCAAACTGGGGTATTTTGAGAAGGTGTCTCACAAGTTTTAATACCCTGTTTTCTGATTTGAATAGATGATTGAGGATCATTAGTGACTTGTAAGATACTGGATCCTAGATCAGTGTCAACTGTAAAAATTGGATGGTTTTTCGGATTATCTTCATCACTGATGATGTAAGCTAGTTGTGCTTCCCTATAAATCCTTCTATGCTCTCCTCCAAATACAGGAATAATGGCATATCAAAGGTCCATATGCAAAGTTATTGATCCAATATCTTGACAATAGCATCCCAAACTTAGCTGGGACATCAACCACCACAATATCCATGACCACACTCTTCATGGTAAATTAAAACAAGGTAACAACAAGGTCTTTGATCACTTTAAGGCATTTCACTTTTCTGGATTCAAATGAGTATAGGTCATGATAGGTTTTAGTAATTTATATACCTATCTCATCCATGACAGTTTTAGGAATAAGGTTATGAGATACACCTGAGTCCATTAAGAATTTGTGCAAAAATTTATCATGAATATTGAATGACATGTAAAATGGAGGAGAAGAGTCATCCCTATGTTCTACCAAAGGTTTGAATATGATTGCTGGTTTTTCATCTTGTAGGTTCATTGAGTCTGTGGAATTGGATGAATATTAAGGTTGCAACATCTTAGAAAGATACCTTTTGAACTCTTCATTTTTAATTAGTTCTAAAAATGGTACTGGAATTTTTATCTTTTTAATTTCATTCTCAAAACTAGAAGAAGAGGGAGATTTCATAATCTCCTTGATTTCGGAAACATGGGTCTTAATCATTTTTTTATGGTTTTGTTCCTCTTTTTCTTTGTTGCTAGAAGCCACAACCTTAGAATAATTTTTTGTTTTGTTGGGATGATCAGATGTATTGGGCTTCCCATCCTTCTTTTTTGACCTTAAGTTGTATTTATTTTTGTTTTCATTAGTTTTCTCTCCCTTACTCAATTCATTCAACTGACTTTCCATAAGATACTCCTCATATGCAACCTGATTTATATGAGGGGATGGGGAGGTATCACCCACATAATGAATTTATGGATCTATTTCTTCATCCTCTCCTACTTCATAATCAACCATGTTATTTTGAAGAGGGGTCTGTACTTTTTGGTCATCCCTATTTCTTTGATCTCTTTGAAGGATCCGAGGGGAATTATTTTGTCTCCTGAAATTGTATTTGTTACTAGTATCTTGTGTTTTTCTAAAATTATGTTTTCCCTCAAGCCTCATTTTTTCTATTTCAGTAGAAAGTGATTTAACCAGTTTTGTTAGTTCATGTACTTGAGGATTAACACCAAAAGCATCATAGGTTGAAGCTTCAACTCTATTTTTTCTCCTATCTCTATCAGATTTTCCTCTGAACTTATCAGCTCCCAATATATTTGATTCTACCTCCAAGGTTTCATCTTTCATATGAGCTAATGAGGTAGATATCCTTTCAATCAACAAGAGGAAAAACTCAGGTTCAAAAGCACTAGCATGGGTTATCTTGGCAGAAGTTTCAGTAGGCTTAATTTATGTGGGGATTTCGTTGTACATTTTATTAAATTTCTTTGAAAAATATGAAACAAATTCCCCTTATTTTCTCTTGAGTGACCCAAACTCTGTAATATGATATAAGAAATATTTCTTATCTCCCCAATACCTTATAAAGTCATCATCTAGAGCTTCAATTCTAGCAATAGATCCAGGAGATAAACCCCTAAACCATTTCCTAGCCTCACCATCAAGGCTTTGTACAAAAAATCTCATCCAAACATCCTCATTTTCAATATTAATATTGCCAACATAGCTATAAAAGAATGTAAGGTGTTCTTCTACAGTTATGTCCTCTTCTCCTATAAAATTGGGCATGTACTTAATATAGTCTCCAACTGGGAGATAATTCATAGGCTGAGGCAGCACAAGAGGGGCATACCTAGAAGCCACTATGGAATCCATCCTATTTATCAGAAGGTTAGCACCTGCCATTGAATTATGAAGAGGAGGATTATCAATTCTAGGAGAAAAAGGAGGATATTGGGTCTTGATTGGTGATGCAGGAGCATCAGCAACAACAAGCGAGCACGAGTAGCTCCAACGCATTTTTGGCACATGTTCAAAGGTGTATAAATTGTTTTGAAGTAGGATGCACCAAAACTTAAATAAAGTAGTTAAGAAAGGGTGTACTTGTAGATTGTAATCAGACCTTGAGCGATCCTCTCTCGTCTATAGTAGGTAGAGGCATTTACGTATAATAAATGTAAGTAGGTAGCTTTGAATTGCATATTAGACAGTTTTAGGAGTGGAGGGAAAACTGACTATAGACACCCTCATCTTGTATCATTGTAACATTAACAATGAACATTGTCAATTTTAGGGCATAGAGCACAGAGAGGAGAAGAAGCAGAGAACTATATTTGAAAACACCCATGTACAGAAGTCCTGAATTAATACGAGAAGCTTTGATTCAGACTTATGGTGTTGTGATATTCTCTATGTATGTATGTTAAATGCTATGCTTATAGCTACTTTACACTTTCTGTTATGCATTTGTTGTTTATGCTATGTATGTATGATTTCTTGTTGAATGTATGAAATCTGAAGAGAGGGAGAATAAGGAATGAGTTTCAATTATTTCTCTGTCTAAGTAAGAGTTTTCCTGCAAAGAGTGCAGTGAAATTGTCCGCAAGGTGTGCATTGACAGGAATCAGAGATCATCTCTTAACGCTCAAAAGAGACAACATTGTTCTCATTCTTGGTGCAAGTTAAGCACAGGAGTCATGCAAGGCATGCACTGGCCAAGTAGAATCTCAGAGTTTGCAACCTGAGGAAATTGTTGAAAGACTGTTGTCGCAGGGAGTGCATAGAGTTGAAGAGATTCAAATACGAGAGTGTATTTGAAAGGTTCCCACAAGGAGTGCATGCAGGAGTATTTTTGAAGACTCGAGTTTGTGGTAAAAGCTCAGGAGAGTTAGTGCCTTGGAAGTGTTCAAGGGGAGGTGCAAAAATTTGTTTTTGCAGGTGGACAAGTTCTATGAAAGAATACCTTTTTCATTTCACATGAGTTGTCAAGGAGGCATTGGATGGTCAAAATTCTCCGTGGATAATTCGTGAAGTCCCGAGAGTCGTCAGATCTTGTAGAGGAGAAAGAAGGAATACGGTGATTGTTTTTCTAAGTTTAAGCTCAAAAGAAATAGGGTCGTAGGATCAAAGCCGACGAGGGATGTTGGATCGCTCATGAATACTCATTTTAGAGTTCGGAGGTTTGAAGGTGGAGAAGAATCCAATAGTGGAGAGTGGACAGGTGGCATACTTTTTGACATGGAGGTCAAACCTTCGTTGACCATTTCAGGGTTTCGTGAGTTGGAGAACCGAAAGCCTTGTAACGAGATTCATGAAATTGCGAAGTGCGAAGTCCTGAAGGGGTAAAAATATTTGTGTGGGGCCAGCTATTGGTGAAGTGTGTCGGAACTTGGCATTTCGGCAGTTCGGAGGATAGGAGGTCGATACTTTTGTCCCAAAATTCTGGAAGTCGCGAGTTGCGATAAGGAGTATCGAGGAGTTCGGGACCTCGACACTTCAGGTGTTAGGATACAAAGGAGGTAGCGCTTGGAGGAGAAAAGTCGCGAAGTGTTGAAGCTAGGCACGAGAGACATGTGACAAAACCACAAGGTGGGCCCGAGTCATAGACATGCAGACACGCATCGACTAGCGGAAGGAATCGACATTCCGTTGACTTCTCGCATCTCGGTAACTCGCGAGGTAAAAGCATGAGAGATCGACGTCGAAACTCATGAAGGGGTGAGTATCAAGAGGCGCTAGCGTTAAGCCCAGTCAGTGGTCATGTGCAGAGGGCATTGACAGAAGGGAGCTATACCCATTTCGTGATCTCGGGTATCGCAAGATTGGGAAGGAAGAGTCAGGGGTTTTGACTCGTGAACTCGCGAGATTGCGAGTTGTGACAAGCACCTTTGGGAATAGGCCTTGGTCATAGAGTTGTGGTCACTCGGAGAAGGTGGAGCTCATGCCTAGCGTTGTTCACATAGGGGAGTTTCCGAAAGGACTTGTGGATTGATAAACGAAGATTACAGCTAGGAATCAAAAGAGCCATTTTGGCTCAAGGGGAAAATGAATGATCCTATAGCGAACCATGACCCAAGGTTGATAGAGGGTCGAGGGGTCTGCATCAAAATGGTATTAGAGCCCAGAAATATTTATTTTCTTTCTGTAGCAGGGAAAAGGAAGATTCACCATGCCGCTGAGAAGAAGAGATAGGAAAACACCCGATCTGCTAGAGGGCAGGGAAATGCTAGAAGAAAGGGGTATGCAGGTGCCAAATCCAGCCATGGAAAGAGAGATGCATAACATACACACCAGACTCGTGTACATAGAAATAAAATAGAGGTGCATAGTTGGTGCTGGAGATGTCAGTGAATTTGAAAGTGAAGATGAAGTTGGACATGAAGGAGAAGAAGTTGTAGTAGAGGATACATCAAATGAACGTCTGATTAGGGCGGTTGCAAGAATGAGTGCCAGGGAGAAAATCGACATTCCGGTATATGAGGGAAACTTGGATGTTGAAGAGCTTCTAGACTGGATTAGAGCTCTAGACACATATTTTGACTATGAAGATGTCGAGGAAGATAGGAAGGTCAAACACGTTGTCACAAGATTGAAAGGAAATGCAACATTGTGGTGGGATGAACTACAAGCTGACAGATGCTACAAAGGAAAGCAGAAGATCAAGAGTTGGGATAGAATGGTCGTGAAGATGAAGGAAAAATTTGTACCCAGGGATTACCAAATCACTCTGTTTTGTAGAATGTAGAATTTGAGACAGAAGTTGATGTCAATGAAGGAATACACTGAAGAATTTTATAGGCTGAACATCAGGGCAGGTCATCGCGAAAGTGATGATGAGAAGGTTTCCATGAATATGAATGACTTGAGATATGATATTCAGGATGAGATGAGCATGATGACAATTTGGATGGTGGAAGATTATTATCAGATGGCTCTAAAGGCTGAAGAGAAGTTGAGATGAAAGTAAAGTCAGAGAGGCCGAGGTAGAAGTCAGCCCAGAGACAAGACAGTTGTCCAAGATAGGAATCAGAAGCCTAAGGAGGAATGGAAGAAACCTCAACCTCAAACTAAGAGAGGTGGAAGCTCACAAAGAGGGCAGTATACTGAACAAAGAGGACAGTATGTTGATAACAACACTTTTCCTCGCGTTGGAGGAAGAGGAAGGGGTAGAGGTGGAGTAATAAAATGATTCACATGCAGAAAGAATGGACACTGTTATCACCCCATAAAATGTGGGAATCAACTTATGACTTGGATATTATTGATATTATTTGTATTTGGTGTTCTTATTGGAAATCCATTTTTCATTTTTGAAAGAAAAGAAAAAGAAAGAAAAGAAAAGAAAAAGAAAAGAGGGAAAAAATATTTGAAATAAAAGCCCCATGCAATAACAGTGACTTGGTCATACCTTTCAAGCATGACCAAGTTCTTTTAAATTTCCAATATTGATAGAATTAGTGAATACATCTGACCAGACTGTCTAGTCCTGATGAGATAGCCCCTAGGTTAGAACTAGTGAATAGGTTAGAGTGTAGACTAATTGCTTGGCCTGCCTTGCCCAACTAAAAACCTCCCAAAGAAAGTGCTACCTCAAGTCTTTCCTTGCCTTAGGATAGTTGGAACAAAGCCCCCTTGGTGGTGTGTATGAGAAAATAGAAGAAAAACCCATGAAGAAACACTAATCCTAAGTTTTCCTACACATGGATTTTTCCGCCCCTGACATATGTTTCAGTCACCTTCCAGTGGTCTAGATCTCATTGCTCAGATCGACGGTTCACAGAGCATTCCGGACCCCCCTTAGTGTTCTACTTTTAACCCAAGGGGGGGGGTCCGAAATCGATGGTAATACTTATGCAGATCTGGATGGTCCTGAACGGGGCACATAAATCCACGGCTCACGTTGGATTCCAGACCCCCCCCCCCATTCTACCTTTAACGGAGGGGGGGGGTCTAGAATTGGTTATAACACAGGTGTAGATCTGAACGGTTCTAAACGGAGCGCTCAAATCGACGATCCACATTGGATTCCAGACCCCCCCCTCCGTTCTGCCTTTAATGGAGGGGGGGGGGTCCGGAATTGATATTAAGGAGCGTGCAGATCTGGACATCCATCATACAAGTGCACAGATCAATGGTTCTTAATGCTTTCCAGACCCCCCCGGGTGTTCTGTCTTTAACCAAAGGGGGGGGGGGGTCCGGAATGAATATTCCTTCCGGCGAGCCCCTTGATACATATGGCACGTTTCTATTGGTCCAGAGGTCACATCCCCCACTTGCTAACTGACAGCCTGTCACCCCTGAACATCACCCACCACTGAGCCCACTTGTCCCACTCGCATCTGAGTCTGAGTCCCATCCCATAACTGTTGTCAGTCCCCGCTGTCAGGCCTTCACCTTTCCATTCATGGCCAGCCCCCTTTGGTGACTTTACCCCCAATCACAAACCTCCACGTCAGTCGTCCATATACTTTGGTTACCGTCACCTGCCAGATCACCCCAAGTGGCCCGTTGTCCATTAATAACTGGATGATATGCCCATTGTCATGCTGACCGTTTTCCCGCGTCCGACCGACCCAGTTTTGAATAAATATACCGTTGTGACAATTTTCACTCGTTATTCATCCCTCACGCCTGAACCATCAATCGCACCAGAGAACATATCTATCGTCTTCCCATTGCTTCCCTGTCGTTTTCCTCCACCCCCAGTAGACCCCACTAACGTTGTTTGTTGCAGGTACAGTCGCTGAGATGGTGTCTAAAACGAAGCCAGCTGAAGAGGAAGAGAATCTGTTTGTTCCTCCTCCAGTTGACTTGGATAAAATTCCCCTGGTCGACAAGGACCATTTGATAGCCGATACCATATGCAGTTTCAACTTCTCTGGTCTACAGTCGTGGCTCTGCGAGGTTTTCTTGGACCAGAGCGATGAAATTGGACTCTGGGAGTCCAATTTACCTTTGTACCTCTTCCCTCAAATCCATAATTTCCCCGAATTCGCTCTCCAATGGCAGGCCCACTACGTCCTTGACCAGAAAGCCATCCTTTCTTCTTCTGGAGACGCTCTTTTCTTCATTACCCCTGAGGACATCGACCATATGTTACAAATCACCCGAGTAGAATCTGCGTCCCCCTTTAGCCTAGAAATCCTCACCGAGCTTTACCAGAAGATGACTTTCCCACAATGAGCTCATATTTTCAAGCTCTTTCTTCCCACTTCAGCTCCACTCCCATCCACCAAACCCCCGTACCCCTCGTCTATGTTTTCCACCAAAGGGAATCAAATTATTTCTTCTTTGTGTGCCCTTCTTGGATACTATTCCGATCAGTGGGTGGACGAGCCCATCCTAGGTTTTATGTCCATATTCTTGAATTACGAGCATCCAACCACATAGTTCGACTACAGCACCTTCCTGGAAAATAATATCCATGAGCAGTTTTTCAATTTCGCCACCGAAGGCATGTTTATATATTCATTCATTCTGGCTTACATGTTCCTCTATTTCCAAGCAGATAGGTTCACTTTCTCCCTACAAAAGATGGACGCCAACGGGAAGCCCCAGCCAGTCACTGTGTGGACTTCTCTCCTGAAGTACAATTCGACTGAGTATGACTTCACAACATTCATTGACCGATTTTACCACCCTGTGGTAAGTATGTTGCGTGGAATGCCTGAGCCACACATTAATGATGAAGTCCAGAGGATCCTGCATCTCTCGGACAACGTTCAGACCGGGGACTAGTATTTATGGCAGAATCACACAGAAATCAAAGTCTTTGGGTGCGAATTGGCGCCCTATAAACTGCCTCGATATGTACTGGTAAGGATTTTTGCTTTAGAATATATAAGGAAAATTATGAATTATGATGATATTCATTTTGTTTCCCTTAAGAAAAAGAAACAATGAAGAATCAAAGGACAAATTGGCCCTTTTATCTGCAATAACCGAGGTGCAAGGTTGGAAGCGGATCGAATTTTGAAGGAGATGAAATTCTCTACGAGTTTCATCTGGCATTATGATCCCCACTGTATCATTTCGGACATGAGGGTAAAAAACAAAAATGCCCCGTATGTGCACGACCCCAAGCCAGAGATCGAGAAATTTGTGAATCAGACAGTTTGGCTTCCTGACACTTTGTTGGACTTGGAACAGCAGGAGCCCTCGACAATTTTGTTGCCCACCACCACACCTCATATCCTCAAGGAGAAGATACCCCGACATGAGTCATCTCCCCCTGTAACAGAGGTGTCATCGGAGGAATTCCAAATTCACTCCAAAAATCCGAAGACAGTCTCAACGCCTGGCACTACAGTAGAAGCTACCACAGTGACTACCACAGTGGCCACCACTAGGGCCAAGCAATTTAGTTTTCCTTTTGGCTCCAGTTAGCATAATGAGGGAACGAAAGCAATAGAACCCAAATATTCTCCCTTGGATACTCCACCAAACAAGACTGGGCCCAAGTTGGGCATTTTTGAAAAATATGACATAATCAAAAAGAAGAATCAGACACTCACTAGCAGCACTTATGCACAGTTCCAGAAGCAGTCATCCACTCCCCAACATAGACTGCTTTCAGCATTTGATACAGAGAAGGGTAGGATGCATATGGAATTCCTACAAGCACAAGTGCCTGATCCAAAGGTGATATCTAACTACAAGAGGGCCACGTTCGAGTTTCAAGCAAAAGATGTGCATCCGGCAGATTAGATGGATCTGCATAAGCAAACGAGAGAGATGATTTTTCACACTCTGGCCCACGCTTTGACTTCTGCGTCAAAGTTTCGGGTTGCTTTGAGAAATGCCCAGAATCAATTGAAGCTAGAAAAATTATCTTCCTTCGCGAAAGATAACAGGATAAAGTCACTGGAGGAGGTGGTCCTCAAGATAGGGTATGATCCTGCAAATGTCAAGGCTGCGGAGGAGATGATTAAAAAGAAAAATGCCGACATTGCCTCATTGAGAAAACAACTAAAGATCCCTCCAACGGAGGACCCACAGGCCAAATAATTAGCTGAAAAAGAAGGTGAAAAAGATGAGATGCTGAAATTACTCCTGGAACAGAATGCATAGTTAAAGGAGATGGAGGCAGAGATGGAGAGACTGCTCAAGGAGAAAGAGAAGACAAAGCCGATGGAAGGCATTCCATTAAGTGCTATCCCAATTGTAGGGTTGATCACAACAACAATGACAGTCATTCCATCTACAACAACAGTACCCCTACCGGAAGGAGCAACAGACCTGGCCAAGTCTATGGAGAGAATGAACCTGCAAGAATCAGAAATTTGTAGGCTTAAGAAAGAATTGGAGAATATCCAAGAGCTGAAGACTTCTTTTCAGACGATTCTGTCAAAGGAGAAGCAGGTGAATGAGCAGATCAGGAAGGAGTTGCAGCAGCTCCAGAAACAGACAATGGCAGGAAAGACCTTGGCTGAGGTTAAAGAACTTGTGTGGACAGATATTTCTAGGTCCATTCATGAAATCTGGCCCATGGTTCAAATCATGTTTGAACAGAACGAGTTGATTGAGAGAAGCAAACAGGCGGTGGAGAAAATCAGAATGGAACTGGGAGACATGCCAACCCAAGCTAACGAAATCATAAGGTGCCTGAACTCCAAGACCCGAGAGGAACTCGAGGAATTGAAAATTGAAGATAGGACTTAGACCATTTTTTGAGGTGAAAAGAGTTCTAACCAAAAGAGGTCTCATGTTGCAGCTAGAAGAGAAGATCCAAGTCATGGACCAAGGAGTGCAAAGGTTTTTCAGTAAAATAGATGCTCTGCAAAGAAAGGGCCTGTCTGGTATGAAGGTCATTAATGACAAGTTAATGACCCTCCCTGATTATAAGAAAAAGTTGACTGAAGTGTCCAGGGACATTTCTAAGTTTGTAGGTATACAGGGAAGCATCACAGGAAGAGCATTCATGGATGCCTTAATGTAGTTGGATATTAGTGTCCAGCATGAAATTAAGCACATCTTTGTCATCAAGCCTACATTTGCTAAGTACACAGACATGGATGAAGTGTACCGAAGGTTGCTTAAAGTCACGGTTCCAGGTCACATCAGATGGGAAGAACTGTGCGATCCGATAGACTAAGCAGATGAGCTATCGCGTCCAGTCAGTTGTCCTGTCAGCAGAGGTTGCGGAGGCACCTCGCTAATGGCCTACCCCTGAAGTTCAGAATACAGTTGTAATGAGTCATCAAAGGAGTTTTGATTAGTTAATATAGTTAGTCTAAAAATAGTATGACCACGTCCTGATCAGTTATGACAGGAGCGTATGTATTTTGTTTTATAAATACTTCATTTTCATATGTATTGAGGGTTGTTGATTTGCACGCCCAATTGCTATCGAGCTGTAGCATTTTTTAAGAGATCCACCATTAATAAAGAAGAGGCATTTTACAGGATTCTTGCGTATGTTCACCGGTGAAGTGATTCTCTGAGTAAATGTTTTCTTTCTCCATATTTCATTTTGTTGTCTGAATCTAATTTCTACGAATAGCGTTATGTTGCAGGATTTATCTCTGATACCCTGTTTCCGATTCTAGAGATTTAAATGTTTATCTTCTAAATATCTTCAATTAAGAAATTCTTAACTGCTTGTTAGTTGAAGTTATTTTCCTCATCTGTTATTCCATTCATCATTTTAAATATTAAAGATCCAGTGAATGTATTACCTCGCCCTGTGGAAAACTTCTGTGGCATTTCTGGTTATTTCTCAGATTTGATTCAAAACAGACCCCATAGCCCAACGGATGTGTAGTTTGTCTCAACCAACTTTACAAACCCTTTACAACAAAACCAACGATTCCTTTAACTAGCCTAATATCTGAAATTAAAACAAAGCTAAATCATATAGAGAGATCTCTCTCTGAAGTTGGAAGGGCTAGATCCCAGCTTTAAAAGTGGTTGGTTAAGGTTACCTCTGTAGATTTCTTCTTTTTCAACCTCTAGGAAATTTACTGATTGCTAACATAAATGGCGACTCCACTAGGGAAGAACTAAAACTGATATCTCACTACTTCTTTCCCCTTAAGAATGTTTTGACTCAGAGAAGAAAGAAATCTTTAGAGGTTGATCAACTCTGTATATATTACTTCCAGTATCTTTCCTGGTACCTTTGTCCCTCTATGACTGTCCCCGCAGCAGTACAACCTAATATCAAGCCTGGACTATCTAATCAAATGCATATTGCGTCAAACCTTTTTTATTTAATCCTCCAAACGACCAACAACCGAGAAGAGCTTGAACGTTCGTGGGAAGCCATTGAACGTGACATAGTTGCTTAGGAACAGTTGGAAGCTACACGACGTCAGCGTAGAAATCTCCCTTAGTTTGTATTTATCTTAAAATAAAAAATATATATATATAACCCAAAAAAGAGTTCTGGCTCCCAAGAAAGTCCACACTCGATCTCATCCAGACCCAGAACCCTCCACAACGTTAGATAACCCCGAGAAATTATTGAAGCGAAAGACCTTTGTTTCCAGTTCAGCGAACAGTACTCCACTTCACAAGTCTCCTTCCTTTTCTGGAGCACCAGATAGCTTACAAAGCCTTGATATTGAGCCTTTTCTGCTACGAAACCTAGTTAGAGCTTGGTCCGAAACCTTTGTGTCTAAGCTCATCTTCGACCCGACTGTGGTGCAACCTCGAACCCCCGAAGTCTTGTCTCCTATGACTAATCTATGAATCAATACCTCAGCCCCACGCAGTCCTTCGTCACCCTCAACTTCAGTTGCTACCTCTCTTACCACCCTAGTCGTCGTTCTGCCTCCTCCGCCCATCATGGCAGCTAGATATGCACCTTTGGTGTTCGCTACACCTCTGCATGCCATGCCCCAAGAATACCAGACTAGACTGCCACAGTTCGATGCAAAAGGAACATTAAGCGCAAAACAACATATAGATAAAATGAATGACTACTTGGAGTTACAAAAAGTTGACGAAGTCGACGTTCAAATGAGACTGTTTGCCCAGAGTCTGACAGGGGACGTCAAGAAGTGGTTCAAAGAATTACCCACTGCGTCAATCCCTGACCTTGTCACGTTCCAAAGAATCTTCCTCGACATATGGGAGGTAAAGAAAAACCCTCTCCAAATACTGTCAGAGTATGAGAACATAAAAAGAAATCAAGGTGAGACGGTCCAAGACTATTGCACCCGTTTTAACAAATTGTATAATGCAATCCTAAATGAAATCAAACCTCCCCCAGGTTTGGCATTGATTAAATTTCCTGATGGGTTCGATGCTGACATGTCTTACCAGTTGAGAGAAAGAAATGCTGCCACCCTTGAAGACATGCAGAAATTTGCTATTAGTGTGGAGGCAAATCTGTTGGCGAAACGAGCCCGACAAAGGTCAGAAAGAAGGGTCACTATCAAAGAAGAACCTTCCATGTCGACCACAGATTCGAAGATGGATTCTTTGGCCCGAACAATGGAATTAATGATGGAAAGAATAAATTTGTCCGACAGAAACCCTCACAGGGACAATGCACCTGCTCCTCAGATTCGAAACCCCAAATTTAGAAGAAATCCCCTACAAATCAGGCAAAGGGATCCTAGGGATCCTAGGGATCAAAGGGACCAAAGAGATCAGAGAGGCCCTGATCAGCCGATCAGACCTCCCTTGCAGGAAAACTATGTTGATGACGGGGGGGAAGTAAATGAAGAATTGGAGGACACTCATATCAACCTCATGGGAATTCATGATAATGAGGCCATTTTCCTCACTCGAGAAGAGCAGGAACTCTTTCTGCTAAATAAAACAAAGGTAAGTGAGGAGGCCGAGGATGCAGGAAAACAGGCCTATGAAAATGATATCTTGGAGGTGCACAACCAATACAATTTGCGAAGTAAGAAGATAGAAGGAAATTCCTCGAAAAGGACGTCTGGGACATAGAAAGTATCTGAGACCGAGAAAAGTCTCGAGAAGAGCACTGCAGAAAAGTCTCCTGAGAAAGGTAGAACTAATGCTCCGATGAAGAAAAACATCACTATACTGAAAAGACCCGCACAGCCCAAAGTTTCACCTGCTAATCTGCCTAGTACTTCTGACCAGAGGAATATGGGGGACCAACCAGAACCAACGACTCAGACTCGAGCACTTGCACCTTTTAGCTTGGAGGAAGAATTGGCCAAAATTAAAATTCCCGTCCCACTGACAAAGTTGATATGCAAAGGCGGTTATCATTCACAGGTACTAAAAGCATTAGCCATTGAACCTGACATAGGCACCAATGCCTTAACTATTGGATCAGTGACTCACTCAGATACTGTGAACCTTATGGACGATCATCCCGAACTCCTTTTCGGACCTGAAGTGGATGGTCGAGATGATACCGGTGATGTAGCTCCCTTATACATAAGTTTGAACATACATGATTTGATATTGCATAATGCCATGTTAGATTCAGGTGCCTCACACAATTTAATGCCTAAGGTGGTAATGGAAAAACTGGGATTGGAGGTCACTAGACTTTACAAAGATCTGCACTCGTTTGACTCGAGCAAAGTCAAATGTATTGGTTTGATTAAAGACCTCTGCATAACCCTGGTTCAGATCCCTTCGAAAAGCATGGTGATGGACGTGGTGGTTGCCGACATCCCACCAAAATATGGTATGCTGTTATCCCACTATTGGGGAGCTAAGTTGAAGGGAACCTTGCAGCTGGATATGTCTTACGCCACTATCCCTGTGTTTGGACAAGAGAGGAGGTTATACAGAGAAACGCTAATGAAGTATATGGTTAGCAGTCAAGAGAAACCTCACAATTACCCCCTTTACTCTACTCATTCTGATCTAGATTCGTTCATCTTGTACAATGATGGTGAGACGGAAGACATAGTTGGTCAATATGAAAGTCCAGACAACGACGAGGCAACAAAGACGGAAAACGTAATCACTGAAGATTTCCCTGCTGATTTCTGGAGTATGGATTTCGATGGTGTTGTGAGTAAAGAAGGAGTAGGAGCTGGAGTCTGGTTGCATAATCATTGAAAAAGGTGTTCATAAAATCATTCCTATAAGTTAAATTTCTATTGCACTAACAATGTTGCTGAGTATGAAGCTTTAATGCTCAGTCTGAAGCTACTGAAGAAAGTTGGTGCTAAGAAAATAATGGTAAGGGGTGATTCTGAATTGATTATTAAACGAATTAAAGGTGAATATGTTGCTAAACATCCACGCCTTAGAGCATACAGGAATGTTTCTCTCGATGCTTTGAAGTGTTTTAACGAGGTCGACTTGTAGGTCATGCCTAGAGGACATAATATTCTGGTGGACGGATTAGATACGTCTGTTGCTTCCTACAAGATCCCTTTCCGACAAACTCGCCCATACATGGTGGAAGTGAAATGCAGACTGACAGTACCCGATAATATCAGGTACTGGCAGGTGTTTGGAAATGACGACCAGATAGAATATTTTCTGCAATGCAGGAACAATTTTGAATGTACAAACATAGATGTAGAAAATGAAAATGTAAACAATTCTGAGTTAGAAATAGATAGTGTTAACGCTGTAAATACAGTAGATACAGAAAATACAGTAGATTTAGGAGATTCAGGAGACGACGAACTGGAGGCCGAAGTTTTGCAACTTAGAGCAATATTTTACCTAGAGGTCTCGTTCCTTTAGAAGATATGTTTGACAATGACGATGTAGCTAAGAAGCCCAAATTAGAAGCCCACGGGAAAGAGGTAGAAGACTGCAATATAGGAACTAAAGAGAAACCTAAGATGGTAAACTGTCTAAATCTTTGCACCCAGAACAAAAGCTTAAGTATATTGAGTTATTCAAAGAATTTTCTGACGTTTTTGCATGGAGCTACGAAGATTTGAAAGCCTATGACACCAGCATTATACAACATAGGATTCCCATAAAGGAGGACCAGAAACCATTTATGCAGAAACTTAGGAGGATAAATCCCAATTTTCTCCCCTTGATAGAAAAAGAGATTAAGAAAATGTATGATGCCAAGATCATAGTCCCACTCTGTTTCTCTAAATGGGTTTCTAATTTAGTCCCTACTCGCAAGAAAACTGGGGAAATCTGACTCTGTATAGATTTCCGGAATCTGAACAAAGCGTCATTGAAAGATAACTACCCCTTGCCTAAAATGGATCACCTCCTACAAAGAGTGGTTGGGTCTAGTCGAATCTCTCTATTAGATGGCTTCTCAGGTTACAACCAGGTCCTAGTTCACCCAGACGATCAGGAAAAAACCACTTTCACCACTCCATGGGGCACTTTCATGTATGTGAATATGCCTTTTGGTCTGATGAACGTAGGAGCTACCTTCCAGAGGGCGATGGACATCACCTTCATAGAAGAATCAGGTAAGTTTATCGTCGTTTATCTGGATGACGTGACTGTATTCTCCCAATCTGATGACGAACACCTGCGGCACCTTAGACGAGTTTTCGAAAAATGTAGAAGGTTCAGGATTTCTTTAAATCCCAAGAAATGCCTCTTTGGGTTAGAAGAAGGCAAACTGCTGGGACACATCATCTCCAAAGAAGGCATCAGAATTGACCCCAGTAGAATAGAGGCCATACTAAAGTTAGAACACCCAAGGAATCTAAAAGAACTACAATCCTTTATAGGGAAAATTAACTTTCTTCGAAGATTCATTCGTAATCTAGCTGAGCTCCTCCGAAATATCACAAACATGCTTAAGAAGGACGCTAAATTAAAATGGGACTCGGAATCCAGACAATCCTTCGAACAGGTCAAACGATCTCTCACAGAGGCCCCAGTTCTGATTAGTCCCTATTTCACAAAAGATTTATATCTTTTTTCTTTCTCCTTGGAACATACTATAGCGGCTATATTACTGCAGAAGAACAGTCAAGGGTACGAACAACCCATATCTTTCTTCAGCAAATCTCTAAGAGACTCTGCACTGAACTATAATATTATAGAGAAACAAGCTTTTGCTTTGGTAAAGGCTATAAAGGACTTCAGGGTCTATATTCTCCATTCACATGTCATATCCTATGTTCCAAACATGGTAGTGAAAGATATCTTGACACAAGACAACCCTGATGGGAGAAGGGGAAAGTGGATTGTAGTTATTCTAGAATACGACATTGAAATTAAGCCCACAAAATTGATCAAAGGCCAAGGCCTAGCCAAATTGATGGCTGAAACTAACTTTCAGGCTCTTGACATAAATTTTCTAGACGTGGCAGATGAACAGGGCGAGATGGCGACTCCAAATGTTAAAGAGGTTTTTCTAAAGTCTCCTTGGTATGCAGACCTTATTTTTGTTTTACAAAACTTACAAGCTCCCCCTGGATTAACTAAAACTAAAACTAGAATTTTAATGTTGAAGGATTTGAAATTTTGTATTCTAGAAGGGAATTTGTATTGGAAAGACCCTGCAGGTATTCTTTTAAATTGCTTACTCAAAGATGAAGCTGACAAAGTGTTGCAGGAGTTTCATGTAGGTGAATGTGGTGGCCATTTGAACTGGAAAGTTACGGCCAACAAAATACTTAGAGCTAGTTTTTACTGGCCCACCCTGTTTGCAGATGTACACCAGAAAGTGATAGCCTGTCATCAGTGCCAACTGTTTGAGGGTAAAAGGAAACTCCTTCCTCTACCTCTTAAACCAATTTCAGTGGAGGCTCCTTTCCAGCAATGGGGACTTGATTTCATTGGAGAGATACACCCTTCATCTTCAGGCCAACATAGGTGGATCCTCACTGCCACCGACTATTTTACCAAATGGATCGAGGCTGTACCAAGCAGGCAAGCCACTGACTCTGTTATTATCAATTTTATTGAAAATAATATTTTATCCCGTTTTGGTTGTCCTAGAAAGATCATTACTGACAATGTGTTAGCGATATTTCTTGTTTAGGGGGTTAGATATCAAAAGAATGGATTAAAACCCACTTGTCCAAAGTTTCGGGCAATAATGCGCCCATGGTAAGCAGCAAGTAAGTCCAGGCGGTCCATATTTGTGCGCACAAATCGACGGCGCACAGCAATTTTCGGACCCCCCTTGCCTTTCGATCTTTAAGCGAGGGGGGGGGTCCGAGATCGGGGGTGAAACTCTCCGATGGCCCAGATGAGCGCACCCGGATCAACGGCGATGAAGACCTTTTCGGACCCCCCCCACCTTTATACCTTTAAGCAGAGGGGGGCGGTCCGGGATCCCATGTGCAGCTTCCTGACGACCATGATCGTAGCGCCCAGATCAACGGCACTCGTGCAGCCCCACTCTTCTTATTTTCCATATGATTAACCAATGTGGGCCCTCCTCCTGTCATTTCATTCTTCCATCCACCTTTCCCTTGCTGTCATGTGTCATCCATTTACTTCTCCTCTTTGGTCCACGTTGCTCTCCTTCCTTTCCACTATCTGTTCATTCTCTGCCACACGTCCCATCTCTTTCCACATCAGTTTCTCACCCGAAGGCGAGTCCTTTTCTCCCGTCTTCACCCCCTCTACCTGACTGTCTTCCATCATGAATCATCCCCTGTTACCCCTCTCTGTCATCACTCTCAATTCTCGCCATTACTCCTACCATACACCATGTCCTCCCCTCCGCGCTGGCCCTCATGTCCGTCCCTCAAGCTATTTGGTTGTTCCAGGTGGGAACGCGAGAAGTATTCCCTATCCTGAGATGCTGAGTTGACTGGGCTGTTATCAATCCCAAGAAGCAGTTATTGAAGCGGTTGGTGGTGGTTAGACATCGTCTCCGCCATAATGGGGACTTCCCGCAAAGAATTAAAAGCACGTCGATTCGCCGTATAAACTGTCAGAAGACTGATCGCATCTGCCATAAGTTGCACGACCATTCAAAGATCACAGCTCCGTGTTGTCAGAATCCATGCAGACGCAAAGCCTTCAATGCAGTTTCTAGGTTCCACCGTTGTTGTAGCTTTGAGTATATGTAGGCATTTTTGCCATTTTGTATCTATCGATGGTAGAGCTAAGCTCCCGACTGTAAAGTTTCAGCGACATTCTGGTTTCATGGTTATGCCTCTATGTTTGAGATTTCTTGGTTTATAACAAACAGTTTCTTTTCTTTCCATATTTGTTTCGTCTTGGCTAGAGGGTTCACAGTGAAGGATTCACGTGGACTTAACAATCTTGTTGTGACAAAGGATTTGTTGTGGCATCGTTGTATTCTCTGGTATATGTGTTCGAATGTAAAAGGATTTTGCGTTTTGAACGCACTTCTTCTCTAATCTGTAATGAACCTGATGTTTATTGCGGACCACTGCGCTTTCTCGCATAAGTCTTCCACCTGCTCACCCTTTATTACGACTCACTGTTTGGAGTTTATCATGACCTCACTCGTTCATGCATGACTGGTCCGGTTTCTAAGTTGAAATTGTGCTGTTTCGAGTTTCTCTCCATTTGATCAACCTTAAAACAAATCGTGACATTAAATCTGATGGGCTTCGGGCTCTGCTCCTGCTAGCAATCCAGGAGTGACTTATGAAAGCTAACATTTCTGGCGTCGTTGTCGGGGATGAAGTTGAATATTTTCCCTGGGAAGAACGACAACGACTAACTGATTTCTGAAGGTGCATCAGATATCAGAACTAGAAGATTGCTACTGTGCACCTGGTGACTCCACTGGGGAGAACCTGTTCTATCAGCTGTGGCTTCGAGACGCAGACATACGAGGTCGAATCCACATTTTCCTTTAGTCACTCCGGAAGCGGACTTGGAAGCGGTGCGTAGAAAGGGAAAGAGAGTAGCGAAATAGGTTTCTTCCAATGAAAAAGGTAACACGCCCTCCCCTTCTGTGAAGACTCCATTTTCTTATTCTCACCTTCCTAGTCGCACTTCCTCTGAGGTTTCCCATTTTTTGAACTTTGGGAGTGTTCCTGCTGAGTTTTCCCCTCCTGGTCTGGTATCGGAGGGAGAGATCCTTGTCACTCCCCTCTCAGGAGGTTTCACTACTCCTCCTTTGATTACTACTGCTGCACAAAGAGAAACACCTGCACACTCGAGTCCCTTAGACTTCTCTCTGTTTCCCCCGTCATATCCTATGAGGACCTCTTCTTCTTCCTCACCTGCCCATACTCCATCTCCTCCTAGTTCCCCTCCACTCAACATCCCTATGGCTGGTGTTAACCCCCCTCTGAACAGAATGGATGCCATAGTCGCTGCTAGATATGCTCCTTTGATCCTTCCTCAGCCTTTGAAGCCTCTCCCTGCTGGAGACTATTTGAAATATATGCCCAAGTTCAGCGGTGAGGGAGATGTGACTGCTGAAGAGCACCTAGCCGCCTTCTACAACTATGTTGATAACCTAAATATTGAGAACAAAGATGTCTGGATGAGAGTCTTCATCCAGAGCCTAGATGGTGAAGTTAGGAAATGGTTCAGGGGGCTGGCCCCTGGATCTATTGCTGGGATTGAGGCTCTGGATAATGTTTTCCTGAGGCAATGGGGGGACAAAAAAGATTATATATATTACATGACTGAGTTTGGGTCCTTGAAGAAGCAGGAGGGAGAATCAGTTTCTGACTTCTCCAAAAGATTCAATAAAATGTATAATAAGATTCCTGCAGAAATAAAGCCTTCTGAAGCCTCTGCTCAAATTTCATATGCTAGTGCATTTGACCCTGATTTCTGTCTCGTATTAAGAGAAAGGAGAGCCACCTCTCTAGCTCAGATGCAAGATGCAACTATAGAGGTGGAATCTAATATACTAGTTGCAGAAAGACTAAGGAACAAGACTAACACAGATAGAAGAAAAGGAAGATCGGAAGCCTCGACTTCTGACTCTAACATCTCTGGCCCATCTTTGTCCCACCCTCAAGTAAATGAGCTGACCC
>JZKD02S1624996.1:81782-135707 GCA_000966675.3 Picea glauca
CTCCTGGTCATTCATGGCATCGGTTTATTGGTTCTCAAGTCACATCTCTCACATGCTATCTAACAACCCGTCACTCATGGATGTCATCCTGCACTGAGTCCACTTGTCCCACTTATTCCTGGGGTCATGTCCCATCCCATAATTGTTGTCAGTCCCTGCTGTCAGGCCTTTACCCTTTCCATTCATGATCAACCCCTTTTGGTGACTTTTACCTCAAATCACCAGCCTCCATGTCACTCCTCTATATGTTTGGCCACAGTCATCTGCCATATCACCCCTAAGCGGCCCGTTGTCCATTAATAACTGGATAATATACCTGTTGTCATGCTGACCGTTCTCCCCAGCCAAACCGGCCCATTTTTGAATAAAACTACCATTTTCCCTGTTCATTCGTTATTCATCCATCGCGCTAAAAACCTCTTATTCCTCCATTGCCTCAGTGTCATTATCACCCATAGTTAGTCAACCTCACTAACATATTGTTATTGCAGGTACAGTTGCTGAAATGGTGTCAAAGCCAAGACAATCGGAAGAAGAAGAAAATCCTTTTCTTCCTTCTCCTGTTGACCTGGATAAAATTCCCTTGGTCGATAAAGATCAATTGATAGCGGATACTATCTACAGTTTCGACTTTTCTGATTTGTAGTCATGGCTTCGGGAGGTGTTCCTGGACCAGAGTGACGAAATTGGACTCTGGGAGTCCAATTTGCCCCTGTATCTCTTTCCCCAAATTCATCATTTCCCATAATTCACCCTCAAATACCAAGCCCATTATGTCCCCAACCAGAAAGCCATCGTCTCTTCATCTGGAGACGTCCTGTTTTTCATCACCCCCGAAGATATTAGCCAGATGATGCAAATACCCCGTGTTGAATTTGTGTCCCCATTCAACTTAGAAATCCTCACTGAACTATATCAAAAAATGGCTTTCCCACAGAGAGCTCAGATATTCAAGCTTTTTCTCCCCACTTCCGCTCCACTCCCTTCCACCAATCCCCCTTACCCTTCTTCCATGTTCTCCACCAAAGGAAATCATATCATTTCTTCCCTATGTGCCCTGCTTGGTTACTATTTTGATCGATAGGTAGATGAGCCCATCCTGGTTTTTCTGTTCATTTTCTCAAATGATGAACAACCTACCACGTAGTTCAACTACAACACCTTCTTAGCCAATAATATTCATGAACAATTTGTGAATTTTGCCACAGAGGGCATGTTCAGATATTCCTCCATTCTGACTTACATGTTCGTCTACTTTCAAGCCAACAGGTTCAGTTTCTCCATGCAAAAGATGGACGCCGACGGGAGGCCCCAGCTAGTCACAACGTGGACTTCTCTTCTGAAACATAACTCTGTTAAATACGACTTCAAAGCGTTCATTGATTAATTTTATCACCCTGTGGTCAGTATGTTGAGTGGCAAGCCTAAGCCACGAATAAATGATGAAGTCCAGAGAATTCTGCATCTCTCGGACAATGCAAAGACAGGAGACTGGTATTTATACCAGAACCACACTGAAATCAGAGTTTCTGGGTGCGAATTGGCACCTTACAAACTCCCTCAATATTTTCCCGAAAGGATTTTTGCAATAGAAAATATTAGGCAGATAATGAATTCTGATGATATTCACTTCATTTCCCTGAAGAAGAAGCAAGAATTGCAGATCAAGGGGCAAATTGGTTCTTTTATCTGCAATAGTCGCGGTGCAGGGGAGGAAGCAGACAGAATGTTAAAGGAGATGAAATTATTTACAAGTTTCACCTGGTTCTATGATCCATGTGGGATCATTTTTGAGATGAGAGCGAAAAATAAGAATGTCCCATATGCCCATGAGTCTAAGCCAGAGATCGAGAAATTTGCAAATCAGACTGTATGGGTACCTGACACTTTGATGGACGTGGAACAACAAATTGACGTGGAACAACAGATGCCCTCACCGAGTGTGTTACCCACTACCACGCCTCAGGTCCCCAAGGAGAAGAGGCCCTGATAGGAGTAATCTCCTCTTGTGACAGAGGTGTCATCAGAGGAATTCAAAATACACTCCAAAAAGCTAGAGACAGTTTCAACGCCTGGTGCGACAGTAGAACAGGAAGTTTCTACTACCACAATAACTACCACAACAATCAAGCCAATCACTCTACCTTTCATCTCAAGTCATCATAAGGCAATAACAACAACAATAAAATCCACATATTCTCCCATAGATACTCCACCGAGTAAAGTTGGTCCCAAGTTGGGCATTTTCGAAAAATATGACTTAATCAAGAAGAAAAACTAGACACTTACTAGCAACACTTATGCCCAGTTCCAGAAGCAGTCATCCACAACCCAGCATAGGCTTCTTTTGTCATTTGACATAGAAAAGGATAGGATGCATATGGCTTACCTCCAAGCACAAGTTTCGGATCCCAAGGTGATATCAGACTACAAAAGGTCTACCTATGAGTTCCAAGCTAAGGACGTGCATCCAACAGATCAGATGGATCTGCACAAGCAAACTGGGGATATGGTTTTCCACACATTGGCCCACGCTTTAGCTTCTGCATCAAAATTTCGGGTAGCTTTGAACAATGCCCAGACCCAACTTAAGCTAGAGAAAATATCATCTTTCACGAAAGACAATAGAATTAAGACATTGGAGGAGCTGGTCCTCAAGATCGGTTATGACCCTGCGAATGTCAAGGATACCAAAGAGATGATTAAAAAGAAAAATTTTGATATCGCATCCTTAATAAAATAGCTAAAGCTCCCTCCAACAGAGGACCCACAGGCAAAGGAGATAGTAGAAAAGGAAGGGGAAAAGGATGAGATGCTAAAGTTACTCATGGAGCAGAATTCTCAACTAAAATAAATGGAGTCGAAGATGGAGAGAATCTTAAAGGAGAAAGAGCAGATGAAGCCAATGGAAAACATTCCATTGAGTGTTATCCCAATTATAGGATTGATGACAACAACAGTGACAACCATTCCATCTGCAACATCAATGCCACTACCTGAAGGAACAACAGACCTGGCCAAGTCCATGGAGAGGATGAACGTGCAAGAATAAAAAATCAACAGGATTAAGAAAGCGGTGGAGAACCTCCAAGAGCTAAAGACTTCTTTTCAGACAAGCCTATGCAAAGAAAAACGGGTGAATGAGCAAATCAGGAAGGAGTTACAACAGCTACAAAAATAGACAATGGTAGGGAAGACTTTGGCTGAGGTCAAAGAGATTGTGTGGACAGATATTTCCAAGTCCAGAAATGAAATCTGGCCAATGGTTCAAATCATGTTTGAACAAAATGAGTTGCTCGAGAGGAGGAAACAAGCGGTTGAGAAAATTAGAATGGAGCTGGGAGACATGCCAGCACAAGCAAATGAAATCATTAGGTTCCTGAATTCCAAGACCAGAGAGGAACTTGAAGAACTAAAGATCGAGGACAGGACGGAAACTATAGTTGAGGTAAAAAGGGTTCTAACCAAAAGAGGTATCATGCTTCAGCTTGAGGTTAAGATTCAAGTCATGGATCAAGGAGTACAAAAGTTTTTCAATAAGATAGATGTTCTACAAAAGAAGGGCCTACCTGGCCTGAAGGTCATTAATGATAAATTAATAACACTTCCTGATTACAAGAAAAGGCTGACTGAAGTGTTTAAGGATAGTTCCAAGTTTGCAGGGATACAGGGAAGCATCACGGGCAAAACATTCATGGATGCCCTGCAGTTGGATATTAGTATACAACATGAGATTAAACACATATTCATCATCAAGCCTACATTTGCTAAATATACAGACATGGATGAAGTGTATCGGAGATTGCTTAAAGTCACAGTGCCAAGTCATCTCAGATGGGAAGAACTGTGTGATCTACTAGATTAGTAGATGAGCTGTCAAAATCCAGTCACCTGTCCAGTCAGAAGAGGTTGTGAAGGCACCTCGCCAACGGCCTACCCCAGAAGTTCCGTATACAGTTGTATTGAGTCATCAATCGGTTTTGATTAGATAAGTAGTTAGACTAAAAATAGTATGAGCACGTCCTGATCAGTTATGACAGGAACGTTTGTATTTTGAATTATAAATACTTCATTTTCCAAAGTATTGGGGGTTGTTGATTCGCACACCTTGTTGCTATCAAACTGTACTATTTTTGAAGAGATCTTCCATTAATAAAGAAGAGGCACTTTACAAGATTCTTGCGTATGTTCACTGGTGATATTGATCTTCTAATTTGAATGTTTTTCTTTCTCTGTAATCATTTTGTTTTCTGAAACTAATCTTTATGAATAGCCTAATGTTGCAGGATTTATCTTTGATGCCCCGTTTCCGATTCTAAAGATTTAAATGTTTATCTTCTAATATCTTCAATTAAGAAATTCTTAACTGCTTGTTAGTTGAAGTTGTTTTCCTTATATTTTCTTTTGTCCATCATTTTAATTGCTAAAGATCCAGTGAGTGTATTATCTCTCCCTGTGAAGATCT
Organism: Picea glauca; assembly: GCA_000966675.3. NCBI lineage: Eukaryota > Viridiplantae > Streptophyta > Pinopsida > Pinales > Pinaceae > Picea > Picea glauca. The sequence goes on from JZKD02S1624996.1 coordinate 86,248, forward strand.
TCTTTGGCGCTTCTGGTTGTTTCTCATATCTAATTAAACACAGACCCCATAGCCCAATGGATGTGTAGACTGTCTCAACCAATTTAAAAAACTCTTTTAAAACAAAACCAACAGTTTCTTTACCTAGCCTAATATCTGAAATTAAAAACAAAGCTAAATCATATAGAGAGATCCATCTCTGAAGTTGGAAGGGCTAGATCCTAGCTTTAAAAGCGGTTGGTTAAGGTTACCTTTGTAGATTTCTTCTTTTTCAACCTCTAGGAAATTTACCAAGTGCTAACATAATTGGCGACTCCACTAGGGACGAACTAAAACTGACAATCTCACGTTTTCTTTCCCCTAAAAAGAACGTTTGATTCTGAGAAGAAAGTAATGTTTAGAGGTTGATTTACTCTATATATATTATTTTCAGACTCATAAATTAAAAAAAAAAGTATATATATAAAAACCAAAAAGAGCTCTAGCTTCGAAGAAGGTTCACACTCGATCTCATCCATACCCAGAACTCTCTGCAGCGATAGATAATACCGAACAGTTGCTTAGGTGAAAGACCTTAACTACCAGTTCAGTGAGTTGTATGCCCCATCATAAGTCTCCTTCCTTTTTTGGAGAACCAGATACCTTTCAAAACCTTGATCTTGATCCTTTTCCGCAACGAAACTTGGTTAGAACACGGTCTGAAGCCTTTTTGTCTAAGCTCGTCTTTGACCCAACTGTGTTGCAGCCCCTAACCCCCGAGGTCTTGTCTCCTATGACTAAACTACAAATCACTATCTCAACACCGCCCAGCCCTTCCTCGTCCTCATCTTCAGTCGCTAACTCTCCTACCATCCAGGTCATCATCCCACCTCCTCTGCCCATCATGGCAGCTCGGTATGCCCCTTTGGTGTTGGCCGCACCGCTACATGCCATGCCCCAAGACTACCAGACTAGACTTCCGCAGTTCGATGCAACCGGAACATTAAACGCACAACAACATGTGGATAAAATGAATGACTACTTTGATTTGCAGGAAGTTGACGAAGTTGACGTTCAAATGAAAAAGTTCACCCGGAGTCTGACAAGAGACGTTAAGAAATGGTTCAAAGCTTTACCTGCTGCCACAGTTCTTGAACTTGTTGCGTTCCAAAGAATTTTTCTTGACAGATGGGAGGTAAAGAAAAACCCTCTTCAAATACTGTCAGAATACGAGAACATAAAAAGAAATCAAGGTGAGACGGTCAAAGATTATTGCACCCATTTTAACAACTTGTATAATGCAATCCCAACTGAAATCAAACCTCCCCCAAGTTTGGCATTGATTAAATTCTCTGATGGATTCGATGCTAACATGTCTTACCAATTAAGAGAAAGAAATGCTACCACCCTTGAAGACATGCAAAAAAGTGTTATTAGTGTGGAGGCTAATCTGTTGGCGAAAAGGGCTCGTCAAAGGACAGAAAGGAGAGTCACAATCAAAGAAGAACCTTCCACGTCGACCAAAGATTCCAAGCTGGATTCTTTGACCCGAACAGTGGAATTCATGATGGAAAGAATGAATTTATCTGACAGAAAACCTCCAAGGGACAACGAACCTGCTCCCCAGATTCGAAACCCCAATTTCAGGAGAAACACTCCTCAGGTTAGACAGAGAGATCCTAGAGATCAAAAAGAGAAGAGAAGCTGAGATCAGCCGATCAAACCTCCTCTACAGGAAAACTATGCTGATGAAGGAGGAGAGGTGATCGAAGAATTGGAGGACACAAACATTAACCTCATGGGCATTCATGATAATGAGGCCATTTTCCTCACCCAAGAAGAGCAGGAACTCTTTCTGCTAAATCAAACTAAGGTAAGTGAGGAAGCCGACGATGCGGGAAAACAGGCCTTTGAAAATGCTATTTTGGAGGTGCACCGTCAATACAACGTGTGAAGTAAGAATACAAAAGAAAATTCCTCGAAAAAGACGACCGAAACGAAGAAGGTAGATGAGATTGAGAAAACTCCTGAGAAGACTACTGCTGAGAAGGTTTCTGAGAAAAGTAAAGCCGACACCCCTTTAAAGAAAAACATCACCATTCTGAAAAGACCATCACATCCCGAAGTTTCACCTGTTAATCCACCTAGTACTTCTGAGTGGAAGAATATCGTGGACCAACCAGAATCAATGAGTCAGACTAGAACTCTTGCGCCTTTTAGCCTGGAGGCAAAATTGGCCAAAATTAAAATTCCTATCCCACTTACAGAGTTGATGTGCAGAGGCGGTTATCATTCACAGGTACTAAAAGCATTATCCATTGAACCTGACATAGGAACCAAGGCCTTGACTATTGGATCAGTGACTCACTTAGACACTGTGAACCTTAATGACGATCATCCTGAACTCCTTTTCGGACTTGAAGTAAATGGTCGAGATGACACTAGTGATGCAGACCCCTTTTACATCAGTTTGAACATACATGACTTGATATTACATAACGCCATGCTGGATTCAGGTGCCTCACACAATCTGATGCCTAAAGCCGTAATGGGAAAACTGGGATTGGAGGTCACTAGGCATTACAAAGATCTACACTCGTTTGACTCCAACAAAGTCAAATGTATTGGTTTGATTAAAGATTTGTGCATCACCCTGGTTCAGATCCCTTCAAAAAGCATGGTAATGGACGTGGTGGTTGCAGATATCCCGCCAAAGTATGGTATGTTTCTATCCCGATCTTGGGGAGCTAATTTGAAAGGAACCTTGCAGTTGGATATGTCTTACGCCACTATCCTAGTGTTTGGACAGCAAAGGAGGTTATACAGAGAAACACTGATGAAGTACATGGTTAGCAGTCAAGAGAAACCTCACAATTACCCCCTTTATTCTGCTCATTTCGATCTAGATTCGTTCATCTTGTACAATGATGGTGATACTGAAGAGCCAGATATTCAGCTGGCGGAAGATATAGCAAGTGACGATGAAGGTTCAAAAAACAGTGAGGCAGCAAAGATGAAAAATGTAATCACGAAAGAGTTCCCTGCTGATTTTTGGAGTATGGATTTTGATGGAGCTATGAGTAAAGAAGGAGCAGGAGATAGAGTCTGGCTGCATAACCATCGAAACAGGTATTCAAAAAATCATTCTTATAAATTAAATTTCCAATGCACTAACAACATTGCTGAGTATGAAGCTTTAATGCTCGGTCTGAAGCTGTTGAAAAAAGTTGGTGCTAAGAAAATAATGGTAAGGGGTGACTCTGAATTAATAATCAAACAAATTAAAGGTGATTACGCTACTAAACACCCGTGCCTTAGAGCCTATAGGAATTCTATTCTTGATGATTTGAAGTGTTTTAATGAGGTTGACTTGCAGGTAATGCTGAGAGGACAGAATATTTCGGACGACGGATTAGCTACGTCAGTTGCTTCCTGCAAGATTCCTTTCCGCCAAACTTGCCCATACACTGTTGAAGTGAAATGCAGACCAACAGTGCCTGATAATATCAGGTACTGGCAAGTGTTTGGAAATGACGATCAGATAGAGGATTTTCTGCAATGGAAGAACGATTTTGAATGTACAAACATAGATTTGGAAAATGAAAACGAGAATGTAAATATTTCTAAGTTTGAGATAGATAGTGTTAATACTGTAAATAAAATAGATACAGAGGATACAGTAGATTCAGGAGAGTTAGGGGATGACAAAATGGATGCCTAAGTTTTACAATTGAAAAGCAATATTTTACCTAGAGGGCTTGTCGCTTTAGAAGATCTGTTTGACAATGACGATGTAGCTAAAAAACCAAAAATAGAAGCCTATGTACAAGAGGTAGAAGAATGCAATATAGGAACCGAAGAGAAACGTAGGATGGTTAAAATGTCCAAATCTTTACCCCCAAAACAAAATCTTAAGTACATTGAGCTATTCAAAGAATATTCAGACGTTTTTGCCTGGGGTTATGAAGATTTGAAAGCCTATGACACCAGCATTATACAACACCAGATTCCCATAAAGGAAGAACAGAAACCGTTTAGGAAGAAACTTAGGAGGATAAATCGCAAGTTGCTTCCCCTGATAGAAAAAGAGATTAAGAAAATGTACGATGCCAAGATCATAGTCCCACTACATTTTTCTAAATGGGTTTCTAAATCCCTACACATAAGAAAATCGGGGAAATCAGATTCTGCATAGATTTTCAAAATCTGAACAAAGCATCCATGAAGGATAATTACCCCTTGCCTAAAATGGATCACCTCCTGCAAAGGGTGGTCGGGTCCAGTCGAATTTCTCTGCTAGATGGTTTCTTGGGTTACAACTAGGTCCTAGTTCACCCAGACGACCAAGAAAAAACCGCTTTCACCACACCATGGGGCACTTTCATGTATGTGAATATGCCTTTTGGTCTGATGAATGCAGGAGCCACCTTCTAGAGGGCAATGGACATCGCCTTCATAGAAGAGTTAGGTAAGTTTATTGTCGCTTATCTAGATGATGTGACTGTGTTTTCCCAATCTGACGATGAACACCTGCGACATCTGAGACGAGTTTTCGAAAAGTGTAGAAGGTTCGGGATTTCTTTAAATCCCAAGAAGTGTCTTTTTGGGTTAGAAGAAGGAAAAATGCTGGGACACATCATCTCTAAGGAGGGAATCAAAATTGACCCCAGCAGAATAGAGGCCATACTAAAGTTAGAACACCCAAGAAATCTAAAAGAACTACAGTCTTTTATAGGGAAAATTAATTTTCTTCGAAGATTCATTCCAAATCTAGATGAGCTCCTTTGGAACATTACAAACATGATAAAAAAGGACGCAAAAATAAAATGGGACTATGAGTCCAGAAAATCCTTCGAACAAGTCAAACGAGCACTCACAGAAGCCCCAGTTTTGATTAGTCCTAATTTCACTAAAGATTTCTATCTTTTTTCTTTCGCCTCTGAACATACTATAGCAGCCATATTACTGCAAAAGAACAGTGAAGGGTATGAAAAACCCATAGCTTTCTTCAGCAAATATTTAAGAGATGCTGCATTGAATTACAATATCATGGAAAAGAAAGATTTTTCCTTGGTAAAGGCTATAAAGGACTTCAGGGTCTATATTCTCCATTCCCACACCATAGATTATGTTTCAAATGCAGTAGTAAAAGATATCCTGACACAAGACAACCATGATGGAAGAAGGGGAAAATGGATTGCAGTTATTCTAGAATATGATATAGATATTAAGCCCACAAAACTGATAAAAGGCCAAGGCCTTGCCAAATTGATGGTTGAATCTAACTTCCTAGCTCTTGACATTAATTTTCTAGATGTGGAAGATGAACAGGGGGAGATGGCGACTCCAAACATTAGAGAGGTATTTCTAAACTCTCCATGGTATGCAGACCTTATATTTGTTCTACAAAATTTACAAGCTCCCCCTGGTTTAACAAAGACTAAAGCTAGATTTTTAAAGTTGAAAGCTCTGAAATTCTGTATTCTGGAAGGAAATTTGTATTAGAAAGACCCTGCAGGTATTCTTTTAAATTGTTTACTGAAGGATGAAGCTGACAAAGTGTTGCAGGAGTTTCATGTAGGAGAATGTGGTGGCCATTTGAACTGGAAGGTTACAGCCAACAAAATACTCAAAGCCGGATTTTACTGGCCCTCCCTGTTTGCAGACATACATCATAAAGTAACAGCATGTCACCAGTGTCAACTGTTTGAAGGTAAAAGGAAACTCCTTCCTCTACCTCTTAAACCAATTTCAGTCGAGGCTCCTTTCCAACAATGGGGACTCGATTTCATTGGAGAAATACACCCTCCGTCATCGGGCCAACATAGGTGTATTCTTACTGCCACTGATTACTTTACCAAATGGATCAAGGTTGTACCAAGCAGGCAAGCCACCGACTCTGTTATTATCAAATTTCTTGAAAATAATATTTTATCTTGTTTTGGTTGTCCTAGAAAGATCATTATTGACAATGCAGCTGCCTTTCGGTCGAAGAAACTCATCGATTTCTACAATCGTTACCACATTGGCTTGGGGCATTCCACAGCCTACTACCCTCAGGGAAATGGGTTGGTGGAATCCTCAAACAAGACGTTGGTAAATATCATCAAGAAAACATTGCAGGAGAATAAAAATTCATGGCATGATAAGCTAGTATTTGTTTTATGGGAAGATAGACTGACCACTAAAAGGTCAATTGGTATGTCACCATACCAGCTGGTTTATGGTACTGAGGCTGTTTTCCCAACTTCTTTGGGAGTCCCTGTCATGAAGTTACTTCAAGAGATACAAGCTGAGCCAAATGACTCCCAGAGACGAATCAATCAGATGATTCATTTGCAACAGACTAGAGAAGATGTTTTCAACAAAACACAGGTCATCCAAGAGAACATCAAGAAGATCTTTGACAAACGAACTAAAGAGGATGATTTTGAGCCGAGAGACCTGGTGTTGAGATAGGATGCAAGGAACGAGGACAAGGGAAAGCATGGGAAATTTGATCATCTATGGACAGGGCCATACATTATCCAAGCTTTCAGAGGAAACAATGCCTTTTTGTTAAACAATGTTGATGGGTTGGATCTGCCAGGAGCACCTGTGAATGGCAGAATGTTGAAACATTATGTCCCACCTCAATAAGAGATTTGAAGAACTCACTCTCCATTGTACATACCAGTTTTGATTTTCAGTCTTTACCTAGATTTTCTGAAGTGAGGAACATGGGTCAGTTGGTTGAATCCCGAAGAGAAGGCCCTAAGCTGTTGATCATTGTTTTTCAAAATTTTCCTTAGAATAAGTTCAATGAAGGCTACTAGACAAATGGGTTCAGGATGACAAGAAACTGGATTCTTGGCACTTAACAAGGAAAGTACCATTCCCAGGTGGAGCCGCTATTATCACCCCATAAATTATGGGAATCAACTTATGACTTGGATATTATGGATATTATCTGTATCTAGTGTTTTTATTGGTCATTGATTTTTCATTTTAAAAGAAAAAAAAAGAAAAAATAAAAAATAAAAAAGAAAAGAAAAGAGGGCATAAAAGAATTTAAACAAAATCCCCATGCAATAATAGTAACTTGGTCATACCTTTCAAGCATGACCAAGTTCTTTTAAATTTTCAATGTTGATAGGTTAGTGAATAAATCTGACCAGACTGTCTAATCCTGGTCAGATAGCCCTTAGTTATCTTAGTGAATAAATCTGACCAGACTGTCTAATCCTGGTCAGATATCCCTTAGTTAGCTTAGTGAATAAATCTGAACAGACTGTCTAATCCTGGTCAGATAGCCCCTAGGTAGAGTAATTTCTTAGCCCAACAGTTTAATCTGGGTTAATTGTCCTAGGAAGATAGGATTAGCATGTAGGTTAGTTGTTTCATTTGCTTCAACCCCCATGAAAACAGATTAATAAATATGTTACACCATGTCCCAAATGCCCAAGAATAGTTGTTCGAAACCCCATGGTGGTATCTTTTTGAAATTTGAAGAAAAACCCATAAAATTCTTTATCCTAAGTTTTTCCCCTAAGCTCATATTTCTCCACTCAGGATTTATGCTACATTCACTTTCCAATGGTCTAGATCATGAAGCGCTAATCAATGGCTCACAGAGATTTCTGGACCCCCCCTAGTGTTCTGCTTTTAATCAAGGGGGGGCGGTCCAGAATCGGTGATAATATTTATGCAGATCTGGACGGTCCAGAAAAAAGCGTGTGAATCCACGGCCCACATTGGATTTCGGCCCCCCCCGCCCGTTCTACCTTTAATGGAGGGGGGGGTCCAGAATTGGTAATAACTTGGGCACACATCTAGACGGCCTAAAACAGAGCGCTCAAATCTACGGTTCACATTGAATTCTGGACCCCCCCCTCCATTCCGCCTTTAATGGAGGGGCGAGGTCCGGAATGGGTATTAAAGAGTGCACTAAGATCTATGGCTAGGAAACCAGCGTGTAGATCAATGGATCAAAATGAATTTCGGAACCCCCCTGGTGTCCTACCTTTAACCAAAGGGGGGGGGGTTTGGAATAGATATTTCCTTTCGGTGGGCCCCTGGTCATTCGTGGCGTCGGTCTATTGGTTCTCAAGTCACATCTCTCACATGATATCTGACAGCCCGTCACTCATGGACGTCATCCTCTGCTGAGTCCACTTGTCCCACTTGTTCCCGGGGTCATGTCCCATCCCATAACTACTGTCAGTCTCTGCTTTCAGGCCTTTACCCTTTCCATTCATGATCAACCCCTTTTGGCGACTTTTACCTCAAATCACCAGCCTCCACGTCACTCCTTCGTATGTTTGGCCACAGTCTTCTGCCATATCACCCCCAAGTGGCCCATTGTCCATTAATAACTAGATAATATACCCGTTGTCATGTTGACCATTCTGTCGCTCCAAACCGACCTATTTTTGAATAAAAGTATCGTTTTCCCTGTTCATTCGTTATTCATCCATCGTGCCAGAAACCTATTATTCCTCCATTGCCTTAGTCTCATTTTAACCAACAGTTAGTCGACCCCACTAACATATTGTTATTGCAGGTACAGTTGCTGAAATGGTGTCAAGGCCAAGACAATCGGAAGAAGAAGAAAATCCTTTTCTTCCTCCTCCTGTTGACCTAGATAAAATTCCCTTGGTCAATAAAGATCAATTGATAGCGGATACTATCTGCAGTTTCGAATTTTCTGATTTGCATTCATGGCTTCAGGAGGTGTTCCTTGACCAGAGTGATGAAATTGGACTCTGGGAGTCCAATTTGGCCCCGTATCTCTTTCCCCAGATTCATCATTTCCTAGAATTCACCCTCAAATGCCAAGCCCATTATGTCCCCAACCAGAAAGCAATTGTCTCTTCATCTGGAGACGTCCTCTTTTTCATCACCCCCGAAGATATTAACCAGATGATGCAAATACCCCGTGTTGAATCTGCGTCCCCATTCAACTTAGAAATCCTCACTGAACTATATCAAAAAATGCCTTTCCCACAGAGAGCTCAGATATTCGAGATTTTTCTCCCCACTTCCGCTCCACTCCCTTCCACCAATCCCCCTTAACCTTCTTCCATGTTCTCCACCAAAGGAAATCAAATCATTTCTTCCCTGTGTGCCCTACTTGGTTACTATTCTGATCGATGGGTAGATGAGCCCATCCTGGGTTTTGTGTCCATTTTCTCAAACGATGAACAACCTACCACACAGTTCGACTACAACACCTTCTTAGCCAATAATATTCATGAACAATTTGTGAATTTTGCCACAGAGGGCATGTTTAGATATTCCTCCATTCTGGCTTACATGTTCGTCTACTTTCAAGCCGAAAGGTTCAGTTTCTCGATGCAGAAGATGGATGTCGACGGGAGGCCCCAGCCAGTCATAGTGTGGACTTCTCTTCTGAAACATAACTCTGTTGAATACAACTTCAAAGCATTCATTGATCAATTTTATAACCCCGTGGTCAGTATGTTGAGTGGCAGGCCTAAGCCATGAATAAATGATGAAGTCGAGAGAATTCTGCATCTCTCAGACAACGCAAAGACAGGAGATTGGTATTTATACCAGAACCACACTGAAATCAGAGTTTTTGGGTACGAATTGGCGCCTTACAAAATCCCTCAATATTTGTCGGTAAATATTTTTGCATTAGAATATATTAGGCAGATAATGAATTCCGATGATATTCACTTCGTTTCCCTAAAGAAGAAGTTGCAATTGCGGATCAAGGGGAAAATTGGTTCTTTTATCTACAATAGTCGCGGCGCAGGGAAGGAAGCAGAAAGAATGTTAAAGGAGATGAAATTCTTTACAAGTTTCACCTAGTGCTATGATCCATGTGGGATCATTTCTGAGATGAGAGTGAAAAATAAGAATGTCCCATATGCCCATGAGTCTAAGACAGAGATCGAGAAATTTTCAAATCAGACTGTATGGGTACCTGACACTTTGATGGACGTGGAACAACAAATTGACGTGGCACAAGAAATTCCCTCACTGAGTGTGTTACCTGCTACCATGCCTCAGGTCCCCAAGGAGAAGAGGCCCCGACAGGAGTCATCTCCTCCTGTGACAGAGGTGTCATCAAAGGAATTCCAAATACACTCCAAAAAGCCAAAGACATTTTCAATGCCTGGTGCGACAGTAGAACAGAAAGTTTCTACTACCACAGTAACTACCACAACAGTCAAGCCAGTCACTCTACCTTTCGGCTCGAGTCATCATAAGGTAATAACAACAGCAATAAAATCCACATATTCTCCCATAGATACTCCGCCGAGTAAACCTGGCCCCAAGTTGGGGATTTTCGAAAAATATGACTTAATCAAGAAGAAAAACTAGACACTCACTAGCAGCACTTATGCCTAGTTCTAGAAGCAGTCATCCACATCCCAGCATAGGATTCTTTCGACATTTGACACAGAAAAGGGTAGGATGCATATGGCTTACCTCCAAGCACAAGTGTCAGATCCCAAGGTGATATCAGACTACAAAAGGGCTACCTTTGAGTTCCAAGCTAAGGATGTGCATCCGGCAGATCAGATGGATCTGTACAAGCAAACTGGGGATATGGTTTTCCACACATTGGCCCACGCTTTAGCTTCTGCATCAAAATTTCGGGTAGCTTTGAACAATGCCCATACCCAACTTAAGCTGGATAAAATATCATCTTTCGTGAAAGACAACAGAATTAAGACATTGGAGGAGCTGGTCCTCAAGATCAGTTACAACCCTGTGAACGTCAAGGTTGTTGAAGAGATGATTAAAAAGAAAAATGTTGATATCGCATCCTTAAGAAAACAGCTAAAGCTCCCTCCAACAGAGGACCCACAGGCAAAGGAGATAGCAGAAAAGGAAAGGGAAAATGATGAGATGATGAAGCTACTCATGGAGTATAATGCTCAACTAGAATAAATGGAGTCAGAGATGGAGAGACTCTTAAAGGAGAAAAAACAGATGAAGCCAATGGAAAGCATTCCATTGAGTGCTATCCCAATTGTAGGATTGAGCACAACAACAGTGACAACCATTCCATCTGCAACATTAGTGCCACTACCTGAAGGAACAACAGACCTGACCAAGTCCATGAAGAGGATGAACCTACAAGAATCATAAATCAGTAGGCTTAAGAAAGAGGTGGAGAACCTCCAAGAGCTAAAGAATTCTTTCCAGACAAGCTTATCCAAAGAAAAACAGGTGAATGAGCAAATCAGGAAGGAGTTACAGCAGCTACAAAAATAGACAATGGCAGGGAAGACTTTGGCTGAGGTCAAAGAGATTGTGTGGAAAGATATTTCCAAGTACATAAATGAAATCTGGCCAATGGTTCAAATCATGTTTGAACAAAATGAGTTGCTCGAGAGGAGCAAACAAGCAGTTGAGAAAATCAGAATGGAGCTGGGAGACATGCCAGCACAAGCAAATGAAATCATTAGGTTCTTGAATTCCAAGACCAGAGAGGAACTTGAAGAACTAAATATGGAGGACAGGATGGAAACTATACTTGAGGTAAAAAGGGTTCTAACCAAAAGAGGTCTCATGCTTCAGCTTGAGGAGAAGATTCAAGTCATGGATCAAGGAGTAAAAAATTTTTTCAATAAGATAGATGTTCTCCAAAAGAAGGGCCTACCTGACCTGAAGTTCATTAATGATAAATTAATGACACTTCCTGATTACAAGAAAAGGCTGACTGAAGTGTCTAAGGATAGTTCCAATTTGCAGGGATATAGGGAAGCATCACGGGCAAAGAATTCATGGATGCCCTGCAATTGGATATTAGTATACAACATGAGATTAAACACATATTGATCATCAAGCCTACATTTTCTAAATATACAGACATGAATGAAGTGTATTGGAGATTTCTTAAAGTTACAGTGCTAGGTCATCTCAGATGGGAAGAACTGTGCGATCTACTAGATTAGCAGATGAGCTGTCAAAATCCAGTCACTTGTCTAGTCAGAAGAGGTTGAGAAGGAACCTCACCAACGGCCTACCCCAGAAGTTCTACATACATTTGTATCGAGTCATCAATCAGTTTTGATTAGTTAAGTAGTTAGACTAAATATAGTATGAGCACGTCCTGATCAGTTATGACAGGAACGCTTGTATTTTTAATTATAAATACTTCATTTTCCAAAGAATTGGGGGTTGTTGATTCACACACCCTGTTGCTATCAAACTGTACTATTTTTTAAGAGATCTTCCATTAATAAAGAAGAGGCACTTTACAGGATTCTTGCATATGTTCACTGGTGATGTTGATCTTCTAAGTTGAATGTTTTTCTTTCTCTGTAATCATTTTGTTTTATGAAGCTAATCTTTATGAATAGCGTAATGTTGCAGGATTTATCTTTGATACCCTATTTCTGATTCTAAAGATTTAAATGTTTATCTTCTAATATCTTCAATTAAGAAATTCTTAACTGCTTGTTAGTTGAAGTTATTTTCCTTATCTTTTCTTTTGTCCATCATTTTAATTGCTAAAGATCCAATGAGTGTATTATCTCTCCCTGTGAAGATCTTCTTTGGCGTTTCTGGTTGTTTCTCATATCTAATTAAACACAGACCCCATAGCCCAATGGATGTGTAGACTATCTCAACCAATTTAAAAAACTCTTTTACAACAAAACCAATAGTTTCTTTACCTAGCCTAATATCTGAAATTAAAAACAAAGCTAAATCATATAGAGAGATCCCTCTCTGAAGTTGGAAGGGCTAGATCCCAGCTTTAAAAGTGGTTGGTTAAGGTTACCTTTGTATATTTCTTCTTTTTCAACCTCTAGGAAATTTACCAAGTTCTAATAGAATGTATGAAATCTGAAGAAAGGGAGAGTAAGTAATGAGTTTCAATTGTTTCTCTGTCTGAGTAAGAGTTTTCCTACAAAGAGTGCAGTGAAATTGTCCGCAAGGTGTGCATTGACAGAAATCAGAGTTTGTCTCTGAAAGCTCAGGAGGAATAACAATTTTCTCATTCTCAGTGCAAGTTAAGCATCGGAGTCCTGCAAGGCATTCGCAGACCGAGTAGAATCTCAGAGTTTGCAACCTAAGGGAATTGTTGAAAGACTGTTGTTGTAGGGAGTGCACAAAGTCAAAGAGATTCAAATACTAGAGTGTATTTTAAGGGTTGCCGCAAGGAGTGCATGCATGAGTCTTTTTGAAGACTCGAGTTTGTGGTAAAAGCTCAAGAAAGTTAGTGCCTTGGAAGTGTTCAAGGGGAGGTGTGAAAAGTTGTTTTGCAGGTGGACAAGTTCCGTGAAAGAATACCTTGTTCATTTCGTAGGAGTTCTCAAGGAGGCATTGGAAGGTCATAATTTTTCGTGGAGAATTCGCGAAGTCTGGAGAGCCATCAGATCTTGTAGAGGAGCAAGAAGGATTATGGTGATTGTTTTTCTAAGTTTAAGCTCAAAAGAAATAGGGTCGTAGGATCCAAGCCAACGAGGGATATTGGATCGCTCGTGAATACTCATTTTAGAGTTCGGAGGTTTGAAGGTGCAGAAGAATCCAATAGTGGAGAGTGGACAGGTGGCATACTTGTCGACACAGAGGTCAGACCTTCATTGACCATTTCATGGTTTCGTGAGTTGGAGAACCGAAAGCCTTGTAATGAGATTCAAAAAATCACGAAGTGTGAAGTCCCGAAGGGGAAAAAGGATTTGTGTGGGGCCAGTTATTGGTGAAGTATGTCAGAACTTGGCATTTTGGCAGTTCAGAGGATAGGAGGTCGAGACTTTTGTCCCGAAAGTCCCAAAGTTGCGAATTGCGATAAGGAGTATCGAGGAGTTTGGAACCTTAGCACTTTGGGTGGTGGGATACAAAGGAGGTAGCGCTTGGAGGAGAAAAGTCACAAAGTGCTAAAGCTAGGCATGAGATACCTGTGACAAAACCATAAGGTGGGCTCGAGTGATAGACTGGCGGACACGAATCGACTAGCGGAAGGAGTCAACATTTCGTTGAATTCTCGCATCTCGGTAACTCACAAGGTAAGAGCATCAGAGCTCGACGTTGAAACTCACAAAGGGGCGAGTAGCAAGAGATTCTAGCATTAAGCCCAGTCAGTGGTCACGCACAGAGGGCACTGACAGAAGGGAGCTATACCCATTTTGCGATCTTGGGTATTGCGAGATTGGGAAGGAAGAGTCAGGGGTTTTGACTCGCAAACTCTCGAGATTGCGAGTTGCAACAAGAACCTTTGGGAATAGGCCTTGGTCGTAGCATTGTGATTTCTCAAAGAAGGTGCAGCTCACACCTAGTGTTGTTTGCACAGGGGAGTTGCCGGAAGGACCTGTGGATTGATAAACAAAGATTCCATCCGAGAATCAAAAGAGCCATTTCGGCTCAAGGGGAAAATGAACGATCCTGTAGTGGACCATGACCCAAGGCCAATAGAGGGTCAAGGGGTCTACATCAATTAGTACAACTACAGTCTTAATGATGTGTATCTTGGGAGAAGTAGGAATATAGGATGGAGAAGTTTTCATTTTAACAAGGAGAGGCCGAGTCTTGGAAGAGGATGGTGTAAATTCCAAGGGAACTTAGGTTTCTTCTTCTTTGGTCACGATAATTTTAAGAGAGGGAGGAGCAGGAGAACCTAGAGTAGGAAAATCCTCTTAGATGATAAGATCTCAAGTATAAACCAAATTACAACATTAGGTGAGGAAAGAACTTCAAAACTTTCAAAACTTTCTTCTTCCAATTTGGGAGAAAAAGAAGAATATTCCATAGGGAAATCTTCAAGATTTAAATTTCTAGAAATTTCAACAGAGGGTAAAAGAGGTGCACTAGATACAACTACTGGTGTTTTAAAAGTGGAATTAGGAAAATAACCAGTAGTACATGGAACAACAACTAAAAACCCTTCTTGAGAAGATTTTCCTTTCTTGATGATATTCTTTGGGTCAACTTCAGGTGTAGCCAGAGGTAGATGTGGGGTAGACCTCGTCTATCTTCATTTAAGAGCCACAACTTAACCAGTGGATTCACGACGTGAAAACTATAGTCTTCAATGTACTGATTACTATGCACCTTCAGAATCAATATTTATTTGTCGTTCAATCCAAGGGAAATGTTTTCAATCCGTTTTCGTCAACGACGCCAACAATGTTAGCACTAAAAGTTACACTTTGGCTGCTAAAGTGTAAGATCAATACCCATCAATAGTTCTATGAGGTAAGTTATAAAATGTGGTGTCAAATGGATAAAACTCAGTCCAATAATGTTAAAACATAGGAAATTCTAGATGAAATGCATCAACAAAAGAGGTCTTGTTTTAACTTAGATCAGGGTTTTTTGGACTAGTGTGGATAGAAGTAAGACTTAGTAAGATAAGTGAAGTGATTCTACCACTAGTGATCCAAAAAGGATCCATATAAGGATAAGAAAAACTTAGAACTCATAGAGGCAACTCAGGACGGTTAGAATGGCTTCAGCAGGCAGAGAAAGGGAAAAAATTAAAATTTTCCAAATATCAACCAAAATGACATGATCATGAAGAGTGCATTGCAAGATTTCTAAAGATGCAAATGGCTTGTCAAACAGAGTTACAGATTGAAAGATATTCACGGTAAAAGTTTGGTCAAACTAGCCTTACAATACACATGGAAGAAGCAGGAAGGTGACACATGGCATGTTGACAACAACATGAAGTCATCATGGTGATGTGGAAGCACCAGATGTTGCCACATGTCACCTGGTTTTGGCATTTTTGGAACAATCTGTGGACCAATTAGATCGTACCACGTGGTAGTTCATACAGAGCATATGTTGATGTGGCATGCTGATATCGCATGATGGTGTGGCATGTTGACTTGGCAGATGAAAATGTGGAATAGTGAGGGTCCACCACATGGCCCAATCAGAGGCTGCCATGTGGCAGGGGGGAAATTCCCAAGGACAACCCGTGAACAAAAATTTGAAAAAAATTGGTTTGGCGGGTCCACCAAATCTGGAAGACCACGCCAAACCTAGGCATGTTTATAATCATTTGGATATGGTTCTAGCCACACCACTAAAACTGGAGGAACAAACATTTGTATATATACAATGTATTGATACAAATACCAAAAGGGGAGGCCATGAGGTTTGACCCCGTGAGCTCGTCCCACACTTGCGCCTTAACAAATCCGCCCTAACGAATAGGTCGCGGACGTTATATAGTAACCAATTCCCAAAAAAATTATTAAATGTTGCATCCGCCTAGCCACCAAGGGGAGGCGTGTGTACCATATGACCATTTTGGCACATAAAATGATGCGAGTATAGTCATTAATGCAAGTTGTAGAGGGCATGGAAACCGAGACAAATTTCTTCTTGGGCCTAGGAGTGCTAGAGTCAGATCGAGGTGTGGAAATAGTCTTTTTTGGGTAATTCGATGCCATGAATTAAATGGTGCTATCTTTTTTCTAATATGAGAATTATTTCTACAGCTTGATTTCAGAATAAGGTATACTTATGTATTTTGCCAAATTATTTTGTTGAGTTAATGAAAGATCCTACCCATTTAAGAGCAGGACCTGGAGACGTAGTCCACCGGGGATGAAATTCGTTATCAAGTTTTTGTGTTTATATATGATGCTTATGTCTCTTATGTTTTGATCTTTTCCTTATTTAATGTTTCTCTTTAATTATGCTCATTTAATGCAATTCCTTATAAGTCACTCAATGAAAAGGTCTCAGATCATGTTGGTATCAGAGTAGTCATCTTTGACTTGAATTGTTGAGTATGAATTCTTACTAGTGCCTGCTATACAATTGTGAGGGGGGTTGAGTCAGTTTTTACTGTGCTTAAACAATTTTTCCCATTTTAAACTATTTACTGAACACATAATGACAATCACCATGATGCAGGGAAATAAGCAATAGAATGATAAACATCAATCACACACATGAAATATACAGAGACAAATACTTCCTGAGGAAACCCATAAAGGTTAAAAACCTCTTATTCTTGATATGATAAGTAATATTTAGATTTTGTACATTATCATATTTATGAGCTCCAACTCATTGTGAGGCTACCACCTCTGTTCTGTAGGCTGCAACTTTCTAAGAGCACCAACTCTTTGATATCTATAGCACCCACTAGAAGGAAGCACCAACTCCCTAAATGTTCCAGCACCAACTGGATGGAAACACCAACTTCCAGTCACACAGACACCAACCTGTATAACAGAGAACAATATTTCTCCCTTGCACCACCCTGCCACCCTAGTTTTTCTAGCTACAACTCACTGTGTTCAAGCACCCACTTGAAACTCTGAGGACAATATCCCTCCCTAACACCTCCCAACCACCTTGATTATAAATCTTTTCTACTGAAACTTATTACAGTGATACAATATTTATCAATAACTTACCAGTCTCATCACTATTCTTCTATGCTCTGCCTGCATCAGTGTCTCTCTGCTCTCATATTTTCATATTTCTCATCTTCTTCTCTATCTTTGCATGCACACCTCGAATTTCTCTTCTTCTCTCAGATATGCATCTTTGTTCCTCACTTCTTCTTCGCTTCACCTCCTGCACAACATGCTTCTACACACATGCATCACACCCAATCACCACCTTAATCTCTTCTTGTTCTGTATTTTTTATCCTCACTGTGCACCTTTTTCCTTCTCATGAGCAATGTCTTTACATGCTCTTTATAGTGACATTGTTCTACCCCAACAGGTTCTTCACTGCATCCCTACCTCACATCCCCATAGCACCCCTGCATCATCGCATTTCTTCACAAATGTGCATACCTTTCTCACATTAAGATATCTAATGATCATCATGGAAACCCTTCATCTTCTCTATCATTTTTGTTACCTGTGAGTTCATCATCAATGGTGGTTACCTCGAGACTCTTCATCTCCTTTGGAAGTCACCCTACAACTCCTTGAATTCTCTGGTAGATGCAATCACTTCAATATGGAAATTATTGAGAGAACCTCCATGCGTTCATGTGTTTGGTGCCTTTTCCCTTTCTGAGAAATCTAGACAGTGGGTGCTAGCTCTTCTAGCTAAGCCCCTTCCTTTCACATGACCACTGAGAGTGACCAAGTGCCTAACCAATAGTCATTTAGCAATTTCGCATTTTGGTTGTTTTCTTGTGAGTCATCTTGACTCTTCCAACTCCCAATATTCAAAATAGAGCCTAGATATCTTAGCTCCTCCCTTTAATGTTCACTGATGCATCCACTGGCTATGACCAGTCACTTATCAAAAGAGTGCTTCGAGATTTTAAAGATCTCTGATGTGGAGCCCAGTGACGTGCTAGCTCCTCCCTTAGTCCTTCGACGAGGTGATCTCCAACTGTGACCCGGGGCCAAGAATGAGGGTGCTTCACAATTTCATGACTTCATGGGACTTTATCATGAATGATCAATGGTCCACGATTATCGGTGATCCGATGGTCCAGATATTCTCTTCAAGACTAGAGACTTCATTCTTTGTTGTGATAGATCAACGGTCTAGAAACCTTTGTGATCTGACGACTATCCTTTTCTCTGAGAATTCATCCTTCAGGAGTTTGGGGGAGTGTTGATGGTAAAACTCCCAAAGAAAAACTCCCAGAGTGACGTAACTCTTGCGTCACTTGATGGTGTGTCATGAGCCAAGTCACTGCCATGTGTCACTCAGATTTGTAATATTTGCATACTTGAAATGTCGAATCATCTTCACACTTGTCCTTGTATGATTGCACCAGGTGTCCTAGATGACCTAGTCTGCCACCTATCCTTACTGACATGGTCTACCACATTCACCTCCTAGATATGATGGCCCAGATTAGTCCTCAATCTAATGGTCCAGATCATATCATGATTTTTCATTTCATGACTTGGAAGCTTGGAGCACTTCCTTCCATTGAATTTCTAGTCAGCAAAATGTTTGTCTCTCACCACGTGTCCTATGCATCCAATGATGCACGACATTCCTCGATCCCATGTTCTAGATCAATCCTCAATCTAATGGTCCATGTATTATCGTGATTTCTCATTTCGAGAGTTAGAAGGTTAGAGCACTTCCTTCCTTTGACTTTCCAGTCAGCGAAATGTTGATCTCTCGCCACATGTCCTCTGGATCTAACGGTTGCCGAGATTTCACGTTTTGCAATATTTGTGGACTGATCATATTCTTCCATGTATCCTCTATGATTATGGAAAATCCCCCTGCTTTCAGTACTTTGTAATCCCTCTTCACCTTTCACTTAATGATCGTGCACGTTCTTCTGGATCCAACGATGGTCGGTCCTTGCACTCAGATGTGATGCCTAAGATATGTTCTCTTTTTTTGCAGTTCCTCTGGTCACTAGACTATGATCTAATGTCCCACAATTCTCCTTGATCCACGATCGATGACCCACATTGCTCCTCCTCCTGAGATTCATTCCTCCCATCTTCCTTCCGAGCTTTGATCTCTGCATACTCACACTATTATGTGTCTTTATTGTTGTTCTTGTGCCATCAACGTTTCATTTCTAATCTTGCAATCAATGACAAGCACACTTCTTCTTGCAAACATGCCAACAATCTCCCCCTTTGGCGTTGATGGAAACCCTGAATGAATGCACTATTCTTCTTATAGCTCCATCTCTAGCATTCATGCATCCACACTTTTTCTCCCCCTTTGACATCGATGTCAAAGAAAAAACATACTCCCCCTGAGTTGCTGCATTACTTTTTGGGAGGTATCAGATATTGAAACAATACATACTCCCCCTGAAAGGATGGACTCTCTTCGATTGATAGTGGGGTCACGTCCAACTTATGACGTAGATACTAAAACTAAGCTTGTGAAAGAGGTTTAGTGAAGATATAAGAAATATGATCTTTGGGTAGAATATAATGCAACGAAACCACATAGTTGGTTACCTGTTTCCTCAAGAAGTGATACTTGATGGGTATATGCTTGGTCTTGCAGTGGAAGACAGGATTCTTTGACACTCCAATTGCACTGGTATTATCACAATGGATTTGAATCGGTTCAGTATAATTTATCCCCAAGTTTTCAAGTGTCTGAATCATCCAAAATACTTGGGTACAACAAGTGGCAGATACAATGTATTCATGTTCTATAGTTGATAAGGAAATGGAACCTTGCTTCTTGCTCAACCATGCTACTAGAGAATCTCCTACGAAGAACTTCTCCACTCGTGCTTTTCCTTTCATCTACATAGTTAGCCTAGTAAACATCTGAATAGACTGATAGTTGCAAATTTTGATTCCTAGGATACCATAGGCCATAGTCCATTGTTCCTTTCAAGTATCTAAATATTCTTTTGATAGCTAACAAATGAATTTGTTTAGATGCGGCCGGATACCTTCTTATGATTCCAACAACATGCATTATGTCTGGATGAGATGCTGTTATGTACAACAGGCTACCTATCATAAACCTATATGAAATCTGATCAACATCAGGTGAGTCATCATCCTTTCTTAACTTACATCCAGTGACCATAGGTGTGCTCGTAGGTTTATTATATTCAATTTGAAACCTATTCAACATTTCTCTTAGATATTTTTCCTGAGAAAGAAATATTCCTTTAGACTTCTGAGTAATTTGTAAGCCTAGAAAACATGAGAGTTCCCCTATCATAGACATTTCAAATTTAGACTGCATGGTAGAAGAAAACCATTGTACCAATGAAGAATTATTACTAATGAAGATGTCATCTACATACACCAACACAATGAGCAGATCATTACCCTCTGTTTTTATATATAGATTGTTGTCAGTTGTTCCTGTCTTGAATCCTTTGTTTAGTATATGCGTATCCAGTCTATGATACCAGGCATGAGAGGCTTGTTTCAACCCATATAAGACTTTCTTTATCTTGCAGACAAAGTCAGGCTTATCTGACAGTTGGAAACCTTCTCTTTGTTCCATATAAAATTATTCTTTTAGATCCCCATTTATAAAAGATGACTTGACATCCATTTGATAAAATTTAAACTCCTTATGACAAGCATAGGAAAGAAACATTCTAATAGATTCTAATCTTTCTATAGGTGCAAATGTTTCATCAAATTCCAGTCCTTCTATTTGAGCATATCCTTTGCAAACCAATCTAGAATTATTTCTTACAATATTTCCTTGCTCATTCATATTATTTTTTGTAGACTTGAATATTTTCATCTTCATCTGACTCAGAGTTTTATCGTTCTGATTCTTGGACTTGTTCATCTTCAACTTCATCTGTATTCTCTATTGTTGATTAAGTATTGTTCACCTCTCTTATTGGAATTCCTTCATCAACTTTTATGTCAATACAATAACCAATTTATGCAGCCTCTTATTATAGCATCTGTATCCTTTACTATTTGTAGCATACCCTAAGAAGATGTCGTCATCGGCCCTATCATCATACTTGCCAATGTTCTCACTATTATTTTTTATGTAGCACTTACTGCCAAAGAATTTGCAGTGTTTGATTGAAGTAGGTCTTCCATACCACAATTTATAAGGTGTTTTGTCACTATGTAGTCTCAGGTGGGCTTTGTTAAGAACATGGATTGTTGTGTGTATTGCTTCTACCCAGTAGATTTGACCAATGTTCTTCTCATTCATCATTGACCTGGACATTTGCTGCACGGTTCTGTTTTGCCTCTCAACTACTCCATTTTGTTGTGGAGTTCCTGGGATTGTGTATTCTCTCTTGATCCCATGTTTGTCACATAATTCCTTGAAGTCACTTGAAATAAATTCTCCTCCTCTGTATGATATTATTGCCTTTAACCTCTTACCTGTTTGATTCTTAGTTAAATCCTTAAATATTTTAAATTTCTCAAATACTTGAGTTTTTTCTTTGAGAAAAGCAACCCAAGTAAGTCTGGAGTAATCGTCAATGATTAGCATAAAATAGTTTTCCTTCCCTGTGCCTTCTTATCTTGATGGTCCACATAAATCCATATGAACTAATTGGATTGGTTTCTCTATTGAAGTAGAGCTCTTCGATTTAAATTGTTTCCTAGTTAGCTTTCTTACCTGAGAGGGTTTACACACAGAATCTTGTGGCTTTGATATTCTTGGAAGATCTTTTATTGCCTCAAGATTTTTTATCTTGATTAAGTGTTAAAATTTTAGGTGTCCAAGTCTCCTATGCCATCACCAAATTTCATCATTCTTTCTTAGATGACACTCTTCTCTATCTTCTTTCATCACATATACATTGTTATCTATCCTAATGCCTTTAGCCACAACTTGTCCTGAGTTTATAGACTTTATCTTGCAATCCTTGGAAGTGAACACCACTTAACATCCTCTATCGTAAATTTGAATTACATTGAGAAAATTATTTTTTAGACTATCAACAAGTAGAACATCTTGAGATTTTCCTTTTCCATTACTTAAACTTACCATACCTTTACCCTTGATTTTACCTGGAGCATCATTTCCAAAGGTTACGTTACCTGATTTACTTTCACTTAGAGATAGAAACTTACGTTTGTCTCCCATCATATGTTTGTAGCATCCACTGTCAATATACCATGGGTTCTTTTGTCTTTGAGCTAACAACACTAGTCCACACTTGTCATTTTCTTTCTTCTTCCAAACCTTGACATTTTCAGCAGAAGGATTCAAGTCTAGCTCATAGTTCCTTAAGCGATAGTTTGCAGCTTTATGTCTGAACTTATGGCAGGTGTAAAATTCTAGTTCATTGAATAAAGGATCATAACGATTGTTATGCTTAACCTGTGCCCTTTTTCCAGCCATCACATGATTCACAGACTGTGATTGTTTGTTACTTGGTTGTCTCATTCTTTGTTGCGGAAAATATTTATTCCTTCAGTGTTTTGATTGTTCATATCTAAATATTAAAGAACAATTTACAACTTTGTGACCAAAGTTAGAACAAAAAAACCAATATCCATAGAAAAATCCTTTGTACCTGGAAGATGGTTGTCTTCTTTGAGCTGGTCGATTTCTTTGTTCTATAGTTTCAGTTCTGGTATTTTTTCTTTCACTCTTCCTTGGTAGCTCATTATCTTCCTCTGTTTCTCCATATTTGTTGTTGTCAATAAATGTAGATTTCACAAAATTGATGGAATATTTGTTGCTTGGCTGACTACAACTTGATCCTTCTTCATAACCCAAACCAGTTTTCAAAGTTAGATTCCTCTGCTGATTCAGAACGGTGGTTAATCCTTCTGAGGCTTTAATGCTTGGAAGATTTTGGAGATACAATGCTTTGAACTTCTCCATCTCTTTTCTGGTCTTTACTGCCTCCTCCTCCAAGGATTCATATCTTGTCTTCTTCTCTGATAACTGTTGTTTCATAATGTCCTCTATTTTCTTTTCCTCTTCTAACTCCACCTTTAGCAGGGCAAAGTATTCATCATTCCTTTCAAACTACATCAACAATTGTTTTTGTTTTCTTTTCTTGAGTCTGAGTCTGTCAATTTCTTCTAAGGCATTGATTAGTTCACCTTCCATATCAACCACAACTTCTTCATCATTATCATAACTTCCTGTGATTTTATTACCATAATCCTCTTTGTCCATAAGCATGAATTCATTTACCTTGTCTTCATAGGAAGAGTCACTGTCTGTGTCTTCTGAAGAGTCATCATTGTTTACACATAAAATTTTCTTTATATCAAATATTTTTGATTTGTACTTCTTTTCACCTTCAAAATTCTAATCTTGCTTCTTCTGTGGACACTTAGATGAAAAGGAGCCTATATTTCCACAGTTAAAACACTTGAAGGGAATCTTTCCTTGATACTTGCCTGATCCTTTCTTTAGTCTTCTCACAATTTTTTCTTCAATTTCATCAGGCTCAGAATCCTCATCCTTTTCTACTTTAAATGATGCTTCTCTAGAGGTGGGTTTAGATTTACCTATCCTCATTTCATATGCAGTCAACATTCCTAGAAGTTGATCAAAATTCAAAGCTATTAGGTCATTAAGTTATTCTATAGAAGATACCTTCGGGTTGAACCTATCTGGTAGAGATCTCAAAATTTTCTGAATTAAAGAGGGTTCCTCAATTTTTTCAGCAAGTGCTTTCATTGCATTCACTAGTTATTCAACTCTCAGAAAGTACTTCCCAAAAATTTCATCCTCCTTCATATTTAGTTGTTGAAACTGTATTCTGTAGGCTTGAATCTTGGCGTCCTTTACCTTCTCATTACCTTCATAACTACTAATGAGTTTGTCCCACATTTCTTTGGCAGCTTCTAAGTGCATAACCTTTACAATTTTTTCTTCTGCAAGCCCACTCAAAATAGCATTCATAGCATTAGCATTGAAGCTGAACTCTAGGTTGTCATCATTATTAGCTAGTACAACTAGATTTACATAACCAGTCTCTACCACATCCCAAACATTTGCAGCTAAAGCCATTATGTAGATTCTCATCCTAACTTTCCAGAAGGAAAAGTTTGTTCCATTGAAAAAAGGTGCCTTGTTGGTTGAAGTTCCTTCATGGATAGTCATGTTTAAGATCTAGGATATACCCTTAGATAAAAGGGGTCGGCTCTAATACCAATTGTTGGAAAACTAAGTGTTATAACCCTAAATTGCACCAGACATACATACCTGGCATCAGGCCATCTAACTTGCTATCTTTGCCAAGGCATCACTGAACAAGATCTCCTAAAAATCATTTTTTTGAAGGTATACCTGCCCTGCACCACTACTTCTCGTGTACACATGCCTACTGCCCCACTATAGCTCGCGTAAACTCACAAAATATTACAAAAAATGAAAATTGCATAGGATAATGGGTTCTGGGTTGTTACTTAACTATTTGACCACCCATAGCCAGCTACCCCAACCGTTAATATCTCTTTTGGCCTATAAAAGAAGGGGTTGGGGTCCTATTTCAAAGAGAAGAACAAGAGAAAAGAAACTCTGCCCATTTTAACAATCCCCCTTTTCCCCAATTTCAAATCCCTTACCATTTCCCTAAGAGAGAACTGAAGAGGAGAAGAAGATGTGGAAGAAGTTAGTGCATGGTGAAGAGGAACCTAGGACCAAGTTTGAGGAGCAGTGTTGGTCTCATGTTGTAAGTGAATTTTTATGAGATTAATATAAAGAAGTACTTTTTTTGTCCCACCAAATGATGTCTTAAATCTTTATGATTTGTCTACATTTCTTGTTTATGATGTCTAACCCACTAATCCGTATATAGAATGCATGCTTGTAGTTTCTTTTTTCTATTTTGATGAATGTAGGTTAGCCTTGTGAGGAGATTTTCATTCGGGAAACAACCAAGCACAAAGGGATCGACATCGGACGTAGAGTTTAAGGTAGGCCTACCGTATCCCTCTTTCTTGTCTTTTATGTATGATTGTGGGGTAATGTCGAGATAGTGATTAAAAGTAGAAGAATTTATATGGTTATCTCTACCTACACTTTAGAACCCTAGTGTAGTCCACAGAGGGGTTTTCCCGCTATAGCAGAATTGGTGATCGTACTAGGGAAGATTCTAGGGTCTTTGGGGATATTTCTTTTTGGGTGCTTTAAATCAGTTTATTTACTATTTTCTGAGTTTCTGTAAGCTTGCGTGTCTTTAAGGGATGTTGGTCTTCCATACCAGTACTCCCTACCTGTGTTGGAATATTGGTTTTCATTTTATTTGAGGAGTTACAGAGGTGTACATGGCCTGTAGTGGGTCTGAACATGTACATACACACCATGCCTTTAGACAACCCACGTACATACGTTGGCTGCTAAAGTGTCAGTAGCATGCCTGTGTTGAGAATTGTTTTTTAAGGAGAGTCAATCTTCCTCTTCCCTTTCGGAAGTCACACTTCTCAAGGGTTTTCTTGATCTAGTCCTAGTCTTTGTTATAGCAGTATGTAGCCTAGGTTTGACTTCATTATAGATTTTGCTTATCAAAAGATTTCTCGTGTTTTCTTTGATAGGGTTTTTAGAGAAGTTCTTGAGTCTTCTTTGATCTGCCTGTTTGGTATTGTCAGTGACTCCTTGCGATATGTGTTTGGGCCTGAATTCATTTCTTGGTCTTGACTTGTCGTGATTTTTCCCTTTTTTCTTTAGAATAAAAGAAAAGAATTCATTTTCAAATTTCTTGTTTTGAAGAATAAAAATAAAAAATAAAAATCAATTAATTATTTCATTTGTTTGTTTGGTAAGGTAGTTTAGGTTAGTTGCTTCATTTACCAAGGAAAAAGAAAGTTTTCTTAAGTTTTTTACTTGAATGATTAGGACATTAAGTATCTTGTACTCGAGCAAAATCTTGTTTTGAGTTTTTCTTTTCAAATATATGAGAAAAGTAGTTACGAAAAGTTTGGTGAAAGAGTTTCAATTGGAAAATCTTTATTTGTGAATAAATAAGTTATTTTGTTTCCAGTATCATCTTATTCTCTTATATTTCATCGCTTAAAGAAAATCATTGGTTTCACTTCTGTTCCTTTTGACTTAAGACAACCACTAAAATTAATGCTTAATTAAAAGTTATTAGACTTTGTGTTTGAAGGGTTCATCAATTTAGTCTAGGCTAAAGCCCTGATTTAGGATTGGAGAGGAAAATCATCAAGGCTACAAAAACAAACATAAGAGTCTGAGCTAGGGAGTGTTTGAAAGTCTAATAACCATGAAATTTGTCCTAGGCCCCCCTCTAACACAGGGGCTAAACACAAGGTTGCGTGCTTAAAGGTAGTGGAGATAACCCCTCCAAAGACGGACCAACCGTAGTGGGGAACACATATAGAGGGATTATCTTTGGATTCTGTTGATTGCATTTACTATGGAGCTTCGTGGGTCTTAAATCCGTTTGAGGTCCTGATTTGTCTTCTGGAACACTTTCTTTTGATACCCTTGATAGGTTTCGGGCTTGATACCCTACTCATTGCGGTCCACCTAAATATCGACTGTACCCACCTGGTCATTGTTTGTGTGTTGTTAGCCTAGTTTCCTTTATCTTAGTGACTTACACAGGTGATTATGAGGGTATACCATAGTACCTAGGGTAGACATCAGGCCATGCTTTGGAGAGTATACCCAGAGGGTGCTTGCCTATTTGAGATTCACTTGCACCGGTAAGTTTCTCTAGTGTTGGTTGTTGTGACTTTTCTTCCAACTAGCTAGTGATCTTCTTGTCTTATCTCACAGGAAATTTTTCTAGAGTGTGTTGGTTTTTAAACGATTATAGAAATCCCTAGTGTGTCTTTGATATTCTCACACAATGGAGGATCAAGAGCTCCACCATTTGTGAAGGCTTTTGGGCTTGCCACCGATTGATCTCGAGTGACCCCTGCCAATGCTAAGATGAAAACTAGACCAGCAAGGGTCTTTTGAGGCAACCAAATTATAGGAAACTGTGATCGACTCATATCCTAGAGGATAAAATTTGATTCCATAGGAACCAATCATTTCTGACCTCGAAGCGGAAGCTCTTGGTCTGTATAATGCTCCAATCAGTGATCTATTGGTTCCCATCGTCATATAGGTTCAACCTTACGAGTGTCAGGTAGTGTCACAAGAAGTGATGGAAACAAATGCTGCTACTTCTTTAGGGAATACTCATATCCTCTCTATGGCTGTCACTACAGGGGGTGTTCCACCTCCTAGCCAACTGTCGCCAATCTGGACCATTATGGTTTTGAATGCCTATACCTCGGGCAATGGTCTGATTCCGTCTATGGTGGTGATAATTGCTTCATTCACCCAGAGTGTGACATGCCTTCCATTCTCATATGAGATGTTTGGCTTTGATACGAGCACTGTCCTTTCCCACTCCACTCTAAAGACTTCAGGTCTTGGGGTAAGGAGCTCCAACGCTCCCCTGTAAGGATCCATGGGGGGAACTTCAGCTCCCTGTTTGTGTCTAAAGATGTCTTAAAAACAACCTTAGTTTAACATTAATTTATCAACCCAAAGATTCATATTTTATCTCAAGAATATCGACAAAGTTTATGCAGGTAGCCTAAAATCGTGTAGCTAAACCAAATCTGAGTTTATCAACAATCGAGTTCCTCAAATGTTCACTAGAGATTATAAGAACTTAACTGGAATTGAAATCTGATTACTAAGATGCTATAAAATGGAAAGGGACTAATTAATCTATTGAATTCACTTAACTAGAAAGCAGTAATTGAATCTAACTAAGGACTTGCAAAGTTAACTATCAATTATGAATTCTGATTATTGGAAAGGAAATGACAAATTACTCAATCTGCGGAAATAAAAAGCAATTATAATCTAATCAGAAGGGACAACTAAAGTAACTTTGCTGAAAGGAACAACTATTGTAGCTGCAACCAAAAAGATCAACTATTGTAACTTTAACCAAAAGGAACAACAATCATAAATCTAAGGAAAAGGAACAACGTGGATGAAAATGTGAGGAAATGTCAAGCAATAACTTCAGAAATGGAAATCATAACAGGAATCATTGATAACTAATCGAAATGTCTATCTTCTATATGCAATCAATCATAAAATCATTAAAACACTTGTGCATTTATCTTTGGCTATTGTAAAAGAAATCTGAATCATAAAACGGAAATCAGACTTCAAACTGATATAATTACAGAATGAGATAGTAACTCCTTCGGAATGGGCCCTCGGTATTCATAAGTACTACTACAAGAAACTCAGAGAACAGAAATCATAAAAACACTCAAAACTTTCATTATTCCATGACTGGTAAAACATTTACAAAAACTGTTGTGCAGAACAGTTCTGAATCTAATTACTTGAATGTGTTTTTTCTTATGTTTTTTTGGATCTATTACCCTCTTATATATTACAATAGTTTGGGTACATCAAGCTATCCTGAGGATCCAAAGATACACAGGATTTATTTACTATTATAAAATTACAATATAGAAAATGTATTATCTTCAAATTTCTTTGGGCCTAAAAAGTCTTCAGCCTTTAATAGCTTACACATAGCCAAAATCTCTTTGGTTATCTTTAACAATTATTTGTCCAATTTTGTAACAAAATCAAACCATTCCAATCATAAATTATAATCTATTTAATAAAACTTTAATAACAACCCTAAGAGACATACTAATCATATTCTTGCCTATCTATCCCTAACTATCTAAAGAATCAATCAAAATCATATCATAAACTATGGGAAAAAGGAATATATTTGTACCTTTTTCGTAACCCAAGATACCCCCCAGCTTACCTTCTTGCATGTCCTCATGCAAGCTAGAGTCTTTCATGTAAACCATTTATATTGTAGGGAGAAATGGTAGGTTCACCAGGTTTCTTGAAACCATGGCTTCTTTTGATTTTGTCAAAAGCGGCTTCCTGTCTCTTTTTCTTTATTTGAAAATCCTTCTGATAAAATTCTGGATGAAACCAGAGGGGAGGGGGGTTATACGTGCATCCCATCCAAGAAGGTCCTTTCTCCTGGAGTAGTCTATCATATCTTTCTACTTTGAAAGTTGTTGCAAAGAAATTTCTATATCCAAAGGGCTCTCTACTTTTAGCCTCATCAGAAGATACATCCGATATTACCTTGGAGGCAAGAAGAGCTTCTTCCTTGAATTCTTCAAAATATGTGAGACCTGAGTGGATGACATGTAAATGGATAGGAGCCAATGAGTCCACAACCCCTGCCCTTTTCATGAAGGTCTTGTGTTGCATGATGGCTGGGAATGATTTTGGAGGATCTCCTCTAATCCAAATATCTAAACTAGTTTCTCTGTTCATGAACATTTTGTGAGCCTTACCCCATCTGAACTAGTTCCTAGTAAAGGACAGGAATGCTTGAAATTGATTGTCCCCTATGAAGAGGCCAGGATTGTCTCCTCTAGCTTCATCCAAAATGATATTATGGAAATATAATTCACACAGAAGGTATTGTACCTTCTCTTCCTAATATATGAAACATGAAATAAATTCTGGAACAATGGTAAAGGAAATGGGTTTACCTGCTCTGATGGCCTTTACACTCAACAATAAATACCATTCTAGCAAGATTAAAACATAATTAGTGGCAGGGGACTTGCAATTGATGGCATCAGAATAGACCTTGCAGATGGGTTTGATTTTCTCCAAAGCTTCTTACAATTGGGTTTGCACCTTTTTGGTCTTCTCTTGGGCTCTGGTAAGTGCAACATAAGTCTCACCCTTTGTTGTTGTCATATTATTCAATTCTTTCACAACCCTTTGGTACTCAGTTCTAGTTACCATTTCATGTTGGTGTTGGAACAATGCTTGTTGTGCTTGTGTAAGTTCTAATTTTAGTCTATCGATCATGACACTTTGTGCCTGAGATTGAGATGTTTGATGCTCTTCCATAACATGCATCTCTTCCCTGGATTGAATCAATGCTTGTTGGGCTTGTCCCAATTCTTTTTTCATCTCATGCATGATGTCACCCTATTCCCAAGACTGGGATGTTTGATATTCATTCATTTCTTCTCTAGAGCGAATTAGTGCTTGCTAGGTCTGTGCAAGCTCTGCATCTAATCTATTCATGATAATACTCTGTTCCTGAAATTGGCCTGTTATCGTCAGTAATTTACCTCTGTTTTGAGTCAGGGTTTTTTGGGACTGCAATAGTTCTTCCTCCAGTCTCCTAATAGTAGCATTTTTCTCAAAAAGTTGAGTTGTTCCCTCTAAAACTAGAGTGTCTGTCTGTATCTCAGTATCAACCATCTATTTTGTTTCATCAGGAATTACATCTTCATCCTGAGCTACTGCTTCTTCTACCATTAATTCCTCAGGATCTGTCTGTATTCATATAGAAGTTGTACTAGCTGCTTTCTTAGGAAGAGGGTTTCTTCCTTGCATTTTGACCCTTTTGTTTTTCTTTCTCTTATGGATTTTGTCTGCTAGTTCCAACTGTTTCCTCAATTCCTTGATAATCTCCTTGATCTTTCCCACTTTCTTCTTTAATATCACATCCCTCTTAGCCTTCTTCTTTAGAAATTTGTTTTCTTGCTTTAATTTCATAATTTGTTTCTGGATTTTGGTTGATTTCTGTCTATGGGGAATCTCGATGTCTTGTTCATTTCATTCAGCAGATGGTTTCCCCTCTGTTTCTTCCAAGTGTTCTAGTTGTCCAAGAGGGTCTCCTGTTTCAAAAATAAATTCCTCCTGTGTTATGTCATCTGGAAAGGACATTTCAGTGTTAGGAAGGTCTTCAACAAATTTTGAAGAGGAGCCTAGTTCTAAGTCTTTTTCCATATTATTTTTACCTTTGTTAGTTGAGGTTCCTAAGTTCCCCAAAACCTAAGCCATTTCTATCTCATAACTCTTAAAAAAGTGTTTTGTCAAGTGCTTTGTTACAGGTTGGGTGTCTCCCTAATTATCCTTTTGTGTTGTCTACTCTGCTTGGTCAATGTCTTGAACATTTTTCTATAAAGGTTGTTCCATGACATTCTGAAGTTCTTCAGGGTGCTCTGTTGCATCCTGAACTACTTCTGTTGTTTCCTGAATTTGTTTGCTTCTCTTCCTTGTCCTAGGGGGGGATCTAA
The DNA here is from genome assembly GCA_000966675.3 of Picea glauca. Lineage (NCBI taxonomy): Eukaryota > Viridiplantae > Streptophyta > Pinopsida > Pinales > Pinaceae > Picea > Picea glauca. Next base: position 117,594 of record JZKD02S1624996.1, read on the forward strand.
GGGAAACCATTGTCCTCTTTTTTCTTTTTGTTACTGCCTGTATCTGTGAGGTCTGGGCCTCAGTAATTTGAGCAGGGTCTTCTTCAACTTTAGTTTGGGGAAATGGAGTTTCTCTTTGGGTGGTAGTCGCCTGCTTTAGTTGTGGAGGTTCTACTTCAATTTCAGTTGGAGGTGGTGAAATTTCTCTTTGGATGGTAGTTTCCTGCTGTAGTTGAATAAGTTTTGCTTCAATTTTCATTTGAGGTGGTGAAAGTTCTCTTTGGGTGGTGGTTGATTGTTCCAATCTATTGGCCTCAATAATTTGAATAGGTTATGTTTCAACTTCAATCTGAGGTGGTAAAATTTCTATTTGGGTGGTGGTGGCCTACTCTAGTTGTGGAGGTCTATTGGCCACAATCAAATTCTCCCAAGTCAACTGAGTTTGACTCAGTACTTTATCCACTATCAATTTAACTATTTTGCGGTGGCTAATAACTGTAACAAGATCTTTGGACTTTTGTGTCCTTAAAGTGACTTCATGTAATACAATATCTAGGAAGAAAGGAAGGTTAAGTACTAACCGTTGCTTCAAGGCTGCCAACAATTTAATATGGAGAGGCTGAATTACATCATATCGTCCATCGCAAGTGATGTAGCGCTGAAATATCCCTGCCCATTTCTTCCACGGTTCACTGAGGGTACTGGGATTAAGTCCCTTGCCTTTTTTTTCTAATTCTTCCCTTGGTTCTGTGAAAGATTCCACAACTTACCTCAGCTTCGTGTATTTACCTATCCATTGAATAGCTTTGTTAGAGACGCCTATGACCTCTACTATGATTTCCAAGGTAACTGGTATTTGTATACCCTGGACCGTGGTGATTTCTCCTTGCAAGTTTTGAAAGAATTCCAGTGTGACATTTGTGTCATCTCCTTGCAAGCAGTTGAAGTACTCAGTCCACCCTAGGTGGTGTAGGATTTCTCTTGCCTATTCTATAACCCAGAGTAATGCCATCTCTCTGCACACACTTCTGCCACCCATATTTTTTGTGAGAAAGAAAGAACGACTATCATCCCTGTTTACAAATTCGGTTAGACCAGTTGTGGAGAATTAGATGCCAAAAATGGAAAATATTAGTAACAACAAATGTATAACGACGTGGGTTTTGCAATCATTAAAACTAGTCATAAAGTGTGTCGAGCATCCCCCTCATTAATTTAGAGGTCATCCTTGATCGTCAGTGTAGGCAGAAGCAATGAGTGTGGTTATTTCGGGTGAGAGGTAATGATTGCATTTCCACCGTTAATAGGGCTAATCATATATAATTTTCAAAAAGACACATGCCACCAAAAATTATTTAAACGATAGTCGTTTGATGTGTGGAGTTTATAAACTTATTACACCTATGTGAAAAAAAAATTGATTTACAGAGAAATTAATTGAAAATAAGTTAAATCTGTTCATTTTTTAAGTAATCCACATAACATAATATTGTTACTTTTCCTGGTGATTGAGTATAACTGATATGATAGCCTCATTTTTGAGTAAAGGAGATCTAGAGACACACAGAAACTTGGTAATTTGAGGTAATCTTCCGTACCATAGGTAGAACCAGTGTTGCCGATAGGGTTGCCTTTAACCCTTAGATGAGCCTTTATCCTTAATACACCTGCGAATCATCTTCTTCAAAAAGACCATTATCCTAGTTTGGTAGTCAGATGATGATAATGCCACTCACTAGATTATAACTTAAGTGAACAAGCCAACTCCTGATGAGACCTCTTTTCCTTTGACAAAAGAGTATGTCAAAGGCCATTGCCCTGGTGTGGTAGCCATAGTGGGAATGCCACTTAGGTTAGTATCCTATGATTGTGGTAGGTTGGCTCATGATGAGACCCCCTGTTCTTTATGAAAAAGGTTTTTTTTGTGTATTTTTATTTATTTGTATTTTCTCTTAATATTTGAATTGTCTTTTCCCAAAAAGACCATTATCTTGGTTTGGTAGCCAGATGATGATAATGACACTCACTAGATTATTACTTAAGTGAACAAGTCAGCTCGTGATGAGACCTCTTGTCCTTTGACAAAAGAAGATGTCAAAGGCCATTACCCTGGTGTGGTGGCCATAATGGGAATGTCACTTAGGTTAGTATCCTATGATCATGGTAGGTTGGCTCATGATGAGACCCCCCGTTCTTTATGAGAAAATGTTATTATATGTATGTATATATATATATATATATATATATTATTTTTTTAAAGGGAGGCTCATCTACTCCTTAAGAGTAAGGGATGGTATAAGGAAGTGTAAAGATGCCAAGTAAAAGTGTGTTGAAGAGCCCTTATAATATAGAGGTAGAATATCATTCAAGTATATTTGTATATATAAGGGAAAGAAACAACTTATGGTGGTGATTGATTATGAGCAAGGTTTAAGATATTTCAGAGAGATTATTCCACGAATTTTTTTTGTTAAGGTGTGAGGGACTATCCACAAAATAATGACATATCATGATAATGATGATTGGAAACAATGCTGGTGAAAATTAATTGATGAAAGCCGTACTTTTGGAGGAATGGATAGAGTTTGAATAGTAAAGAAGGGAACTACAATTGTGCGAAAAAGGATAGTAGTTGTTCTGTTCCGAAAATGAACAGCAGGTGCGCGAAAAAGGGAACAACAGTTGTTCCATTCAAAAGAAAAGAAAGGAACAACAGTTGCATGAGAAGGAATAGTAGTTGCACGAAAAGGAATGGAAACTGTTCTGTTAGAAAAAAAAGGAACAAGAGGCACACGAGAAGTTATTGCATGAAAAGGAACGACAATTGTTCCTTTAAAAAAAAGGGAACAACAGGTGTGCGAGAAGGAACAATAGTTGCACGAAAAAAAGGAACAACACTTGTTCCATTCAAAAAAGAACAGCAGGTGCACGAGATAGGAATAATATCATCATGAACATGTAAAAGATAAAATCTGTGTAATAAAACAAAATGAGAGTATGAAACAGAAGATGGTGATAATTGTAGTTATCTGTCCTAATTCTTGTTTCCTAGATAACTTTTTATAAAATGAATGAAAGAAAAAAATAAAATAACTAAGCACTCAGTTGGAAAACTATGTACAGTATGTACAATATAAACATAATGCAACATTTATGGAGTTGGGGTGGCTGGGTTACCTTCCCAGCTAGCCAAAATCTACACTGTAGGGTCTTTACTTACTCTTGATAGAAATAATATTTTGAAGGTGGCTGGTGGTAAAGTCGTAGCCGGGGTCCATTGACCAAAAAGGGTGATCCAGACCCATCAATGGTGCTCAACGTAGCTGTGCCATTATCATGGAATTCATTAATTTCATACAACCCTAGTCATCGTGTCTGTAATTTCCCAGGAAAGTCCTGAAATCTAGAATCATAGAGGAGTGCCCAGTCGCCTTTCTTGAATGATTTCTTCTTGATATGCTTGTCGTGCCAGGTTTCTCTCTGTCACTGGATAACAGTTTTGCACTCCACAACAGGAAAGCTTGCTTCATCCAATTCGTCGAGTCACTGAAGGTGTTGTTTATGTGCTTCTATTAGATTTAGTCCAATTTCCTAGGCCATTCTTAGGGTCTTGATCTCAAATTCTATTGGGAAGATGGGTTCTTTACCATAGACTAGATGATAAGGAGAGTATCCAGTGGTGTTATGCCAGGTTGTATGATAATCCCATAAGGCATTTGGGAGCTCGATAGCCCAATTCTGTCGGTTTGTTGAGAAGGTCTTCATCGAAATTGCCTCTAGGACCTTATTAGTGCTTTCTACCTGCCTGTTTTCTTGTGGGTGTTATGGAGAAGTAACTCTGTGCTTGATGTGATAACTGCCCAGGGTGGCTATGATTCTATTGCCTATAAATTGTGACCCTCCATCAGTAATTATTTCTCTGGTAGTCCATACCATATAAACAATTTGAAAATGAATTTGACGACTACTTCTTCTGTTGCATTTGGTAAAGCTTCCACCTCTACCCATTTGGTCATGTAGTCCGTTGCAATGAGAATATAGGCCTTTTTATTTGACTTTGGATTAAAGGAGTCGATGAAGTCTAGCGCCCATCTTTCAAATGGTTCTACAACTAGTTTTGTTTTCAAGGAAATTTCATCAGCCTGACCTGGTTTCCCCATCTGCTGGCAGCTGTCACATGTCTGGACATATTTATTAGCATCCCTAAATATTGAGGGCCAATAATAGCCCATCTGTAAAGTTTTGTGTCTAGGCTTGTGGTCTGCAAAATGCCCCCAATAGGGCTCATCATGTCCTACTTTCAGTATGTCATATATTTCATCCTCTCGTATGCATCACCAGATCTGGAGATCAGCTCTTGTGTGGAAAAGATATCCACTGATCCAAGTGAATCATGCGCTATGCTCTACGATCAGTCATATTTCCCTAGATGATAAATGTGTTGGTAATATTCGTACTACTAGATAGTTTGCTACATTAGCGTACCAAGGTGGTTTTGTGTCAACAACAGAACAATGCTCATCCGGGAATTGATCCTTAGTTATTAATGAGTCGTCTGTCTTTGGGAATCGGGACAAGAATTCTGTGACAAGATTTTCTCTCCCAGGTTGATCTTTGATGGTAATATCAAATTCCTACAATAATAACAACCATCGAGTGACCCTTCCATTAGTAATTGGTTTATTAGCTAAATATCTAATGGTAGAATGATCAGTATACAAGATAACTAGATAGCTTGTTATATAATGACAAAATTTATTGATGGCATGTATAACAACTAAGAACTCTTTCTATGTTACTGTATAATTAAGTTTGGCTAGAGTTATATTCTTGCTAATGAAATAAATGGCATAAGGTTTCTTCTCTTCTTCATGTCCCATAACAGTGCCTATGACAATGTATGAGGCGTCGGTGGAAATTTGAAATGGTATTTTCCAATTAGGTACCCTCAACACTGGTGTTGTTGAGATTATTTTATTGAGTCCTACAAAAGCCACATTGCATTTATCAAACCATTGGAATTCTACATTTCCTGTCAAAGCATGTAAAGGCACAACAATTTTTGAAAAATTTGGCATAAATCTACAATAGTATCCTGAAGCGCCAAGAAAACTACGTACCTCAGTTTGTGTGTGTGGAGTAGGTAGATTAAGAATTACCTCAATTTTTGCTGAATCTACTCTAATCCTATCTGCATAAATGTAATTATGTAATACCACACCTTCTGTCATCATCATGTGACATTTTTCGTTGCTTAAGCATAACTTGGTAGCGATGCAACATTCTAATACCTTCTCCATATTAGTCAAGGCTTGATCGAAATCGTCGCCATACGAAGTAAAATCATCCATGTAGACTTCGATCCCTTTGCTAATCAGATCACTGAATATGCTCAGAATGGCCCTTTGGAATGTAGTTGGAGCGTTACAGAGTCCGAAGGGCAATACTTTGTAGGCAAAGGTACCCAGGGACATGTGAATGTCATTTTATCCTGATCTTCTGTGGTAATCTGGATTTGATTGTAGCTACTGAAACTATCTAGGAAAGAGAAGAATTTATTCCCTGAAAAGGTATCTAGGACCTAATCAATGAAAGGTAATGGAAAATGATCTTTTTGAGTAGCTTTGTTTAGTTCCCTGTAATCAACGCAGGTTCGCCACTTCCCGTTTTTCTTTGGGACAATCACTAATGGGGAAACCCATCGACTATCTGAGATAGGGTATATAAAATCTACATCCAACAACTTTTGTAGCTCTTCTTTAACAATATCTCTAAGGTGGGGGTTCATTCTTCTTTGCGATTGTCGGATAGGTCGGAAGTCTTTCTCAATATAAATGTGGTGTGTACAGAGTTGTGGATCAATACCTTTCATATCAGAGTACTCCTAGGAAAAATCTTGTTGGTATTTAGAGAGAGTTTGGATTAGATTTTGTTGTTGTTGCTTTTCTAGGTTGGCATTAATGTTCAGAGACTTCCCTGGTGTGATCTCAACAGATTTTCTGTTGTGAAAAGTGGTATTCGGAATTTGTTTTTCCATTCGATCTTCCAGCAGGTCTCTGTGTGCTTCATAGTCTAGAACAGCTTTGAGCATCTAGCATGTTGGGTTACTTACAGTGGTTGGGTTTTTAATAAACCCACTGATTACATCATCTTCTAGCTAATTTTTGTGCTTGAGGGCTTCTTCCATTGTTAGTGGGGCATGCAGATCCTTCTCAGGATATCGTGGTGGTGGTAATTGCGGGTATACAATCGTTGGACTAGGTTTGGCTGGGGGATATAAGATGAGATTCCTTGTAACCCCTCCTCTAGCAATTGTCATTGTACCCGATCGACAGCCTATGTATGCATAAGCTGTCGTGAGCCATGGTCTACCCAATATCAATGGATGCCCTTCAAGTGCACTTTTTGGGTTGGTGATGAGAAAATCTGTAGGATATTCCTAAGAATCAACTGAAATGGCTATGTCATGTAGTGTGTCGAGTGGTTTGACCACTGATCGATCATCCAATTGCATCATAATCGGAGTTGGCTCGAAAGAGTGAAGACCCAAGGCATTGTAGGTTTCCATAGTTAGAATATTGATGGCCACCCCCAAATCAACTAGGGTATTTGGAAGGGAACAACCTTGAATCTGCACTGTTACTATGGGGTTCCCTGGATCTGCATATTTAACTGGTGTTTCTCTTCCCAAAATTAGATCATATAAGGCTCCTACTGCATGAACTGTTGATGATGAATTTTTTATTTTTATGATGGGTTTCCTCCCACGTAGCTCCTTGATTGTCTTTGTGTAGATCGGTATGTCTTGCAGGGCTTGCAGGGCTTGCAGGAGTAGAATTTTGATGTATAAATTCCTGAGTTCCCATACAATGTTGAAGTCGGGATAGACAATGGGTTTTTCTATCATCAGTCTTTCGGGGAACAGAGGGGAGCGAATTGTATCCTTATCAGAGTCTCGTGATTCGACTGTGTTCCTCCCTTGCCTGATTTCTTCTGTTATTACCATAGTCGAGGGTGTTACTACTAGTTGTTTTTAATTCCCCTGTTCTTGGGGAATGTCATTTTGTTTAGGAGAGATAAAGTGCCCTGATCATAATCGAATTTCATTGCACCCTACTAAATTGATTTCCCCTTCTCCACTTTCCATAATCTGGACAAGCTGAGCTGGACTGTTATTGGGATTCGGGTGGGGTTGGGTAGGTAATTGAGGGCGCAATTGTGATTGGGCAATGGAAGTGGAGTTTGTAATAGAGGTTGGGTTTGAGAGGTCATCCCCATAGGTTGGTTATTCATCCACATGGGGCACTTCCAGTTCTGGTTCCAATTTGGGTTTTGGGCAGTTGAGTTAGGCCATTGTGAAGGGTAGGTATTATTCAAATTTTTCGAGGATGAGGTGGTGTATTGTGAATTTGGCCAATTGGAACTTGTAGTTGGTTGATTTTTCGAGTTGGGGTTTGTGGCAAGCTGGTTTTTCCAAGTGCGGATTGCAGGTGGGTATTGCTGGGGCTGCCAGTTATGATTAGTAAATGGTTGGCCCTGCCATGTGCTGCCAACATTTTGTTGTTGATTATACTGTCCAGGGTTCTGCTATTGATTGTACTTTCCAGGAAAGAAAGATGAAGAGTCCTGAAATGTATTTTGAGGTTGGGAATGCCATTGATGGCGTTGAGCCATCAAATATAATGGTTTTGTTTCCTCTTCTACCTCTTTGAATACATATTTCAATCCAAGGAGTGATGGGTAGTCTTCTGTGTCATGATCCTTGGTGCAAATAGCACAGACCTGAACTATATCCAAGGGGCATTCTCTTGGACCATGTTTCTTTCTGCACATGTGGAAAAATATAGCCAAGGTTTGTTTTGCCTCTACCTTTTTCTATTTGGCCTACAATACATCCAATTGTGTAGTCAGAGTGATCAAAATATCTATTTTAAATTTTTCTAGGAGATTGCCAACTTCAGCTCGTGTGACACCCCTGCTAGAGATATTGTTATTTCTTGTGAGGGATGTTCACATTCCTGACCTGGTCCGTGTACTTCCTCATGAGCACCTGATACATAATAAAACAATATCTTCATAAGTCTTCTGATAAATGTCACCTTTCCCCATTAAATTCAATGTTTCTACCCATTCATCTTTCATACCCTTGATCAAAGTTACTTTGAGTACTGGACCTGGTAATGTACCATAGGGTGATCTTTGTAAATTATGCTGAAATCTTTCGACATATTATTCTAGTGATTCATTTTCTTTCACAATCGTTTGAAAGATTTCATCTTTTAGGTCTCTGGTTCTGCAATAATCCTAATATTTTAACAAGAAGGTTTGTTTCATCTGGTCCCATGAATTGATGGTTCCACCTCCCAATCCCATGAACTAGTGTAGGGATGCTCCCTTCAAGGTAGAGGGGAATAGTTTTAATTTTTTGGGTTCAGAGGTGTAGTCATACCCTCTACATAGGACATCAAATTCAAATAGGAATGCATCCGGGTCTTCTGAAATCAATCTGTTAACTCTCAAAATGAAACCGTTTTTTTGGTTGAATTTTGTAAGGGATATCATGGTTATTGGTCGTGTCCTAAAGCTACTTTTGTGTTTTTTTCTTATAGCTGAAAAAATTTATGAATTTGGTTCAGTGAAAAAAATGACAAAATATCAGATTTCGGTGGTTTGGGCGAGCCTCCAGCGTGCTCATTAACAATCGAAAGTATTCAGTTTCGTCAGATAAGTGGTCGATTCAAAGGGAAAGCAACCGCCGAAAAGGTTTGAACAGGCAAAAAGAAATCTCGTTCTTTTGCACGAGCCAATTGTCAAAAATCGTTCAATGATGAGAAATTCAACCGACGAAAGCTTGTATTGAGGGAGATGATGCAAATGCATGGTGATCATCCGAAAGGTTCAAAGTACTGGTGTATTATCTATTACAGTGATCATCTCAAATCCACACAGAATGGTTATTGACATATATAATAGTACGGGATTCCTTTCATTTTAATGGTAAGTACGCCAGTCATTATTACCAGGCCCTTCCTTCATCTGTAAACTCGATTTATAATCAATCTCGAATATCACTGAATATGATCTCAATTCTGCGATCTTATCAGCAAGGAATATTTTCAAAAATCCGATCCCTCATTCTCTGGCGATTGTTGAAGTGTCTCCAAGTTCAGCAGATATCCCAAGTCAAAGAAACCTAGGCGAGTTATCGGGTAAGTCTAGAAACCATTCTCTGTCAAAATTTCATAAATACAGTTGCCCCCGAAAGGTTTAAGTTTCGGCTTTCCCTGTCAAAATTCCATTCAAATTTGGGTCGGTATTCTAGTGCATTTATCAATCTTACGCTTTTTCAAACAGTTTCATAGTTGTTCATAAATTACATCGACTATATCCCTAGTTTCTAGAACCGTTGTTTCCCAAACACCCTGTTTCCTACATTTCAAATACAGATTGCATTCAGTCATGTCAAAAGTCACTCCTGCATTAAGATCAGAAGTAGATGGCATGTGGTATTTTGAAGAACACCCAGAGGTCGTAGAATGTTTTAAACAGGTCAGAGTTTTCACATGTTGTGAAAAACTATCAACTTTTCATCAACAAATTGCTGAAACATTCACCCTATCATACAATGGAAGGGTTGCTAAAATAGGCAAGGAGGAGTTCATTATTGATGAAGCATCTATCGTCGAATACACAGGGTTGTCCATAACAGGTAGTTGTTGGTTTAAAACTTCTTCACCCTCAAATGTTGAATTCAGATCATACCTGTTGCCAGTGCATAAAACGTTGACTTGGAAGAAAGATATTCCTATGTCATATCTTGAAACGAAGTGGTAGACCCTTCTGAAGAGGATTCTGGTATACATCACCTGTGAAGGGAGTTATAATAGAGTGATGTACTATCATTTTAAATTGTTAAATCACTTCACAGGCAGGGAACACTTAAACATACCCTATTTCCTTCATAAGACTCTGATTAAGATGGAAAAATAGGTAAAGGCTCAGCCCACTAAAGTTGCAAGCAGAATATCTCATCAGGGGTTGATTACCCTCCTTGTCAAAGAAGATCTTCACAAGAAGCAAATAGAATGGAGTTTCTTCCTGTTCTGGAATGAGTTTGAGACAGAAAGACCTCCAGACATAAAAGCAAAGAAATCTAGAAGAATAAATGATTCTAATCCCAAGAGTAGTCGCAGGAGGAGAAAAGGGATTTCAATGCCCAGGGATTCTGTAAAAACATCATCCAGCAAACAGGGAGGAATCAGGAAGAAATTAAAGTTTGAGGACAGAAACCCTGTCATGGGAAAAAACCCTCTCAATTTGCCGTATAGTGAATCCGATTCAGAGAAGGAGATGGAAAAAACACGGGACAAATTGCAGATCAAACAGGATGTAAAACTGAAAATCAAGACACCTTCATCAAATCCTTCTGAAACACACAGGCAATCAGAAGCAAAACCTTCTTCAAGCAGGCCGAAGAAAGGTAAGACAAACAAAATTAACAGGCTACTAAGAGAGATCTATGAGATGGAGGTCCTGGAGAGAGTAATTAAGAAAGAAAACACAGACCTAATAGAGAGAAATGTTGAGTTATTCAAAGAAAATCAAACACCCAAAGAAAAACATGATTCAATCAAAGGAAGAAACAGAGAGTTGATTAGAGAGAACATGAAATTATACAGGCAGCTCAGGGTTCTAAGGTTCAAGTTAAAGGAGTTTGAAGCATCTGAAGAAAAAAAAATTGGTTTGGACACTTTGGCCGATCTAGTAACAACTATAATAGATGTAACAGATTCTCCTGCACAGTTAGCAAAGGTTAGGAGGTCTGCTCGAATCAAAACTAATGCACCTAACAAAGTTTGAGTGTTAAAAAATGATTCATGACAGACAATTTTGCAATTTTGAAACTCTTCAAAGAATTGACTTTCTGTGGTTTAGGCGAGCCCACAGTGCACTCATTAACCACTGAAAATAGGTGTTTTCGGTGGATAACTCACACAGAAATCTCTCCAGGCAACCACCAAAAGCCCGTGTGTCCAGAATTGAATGAGTTTTTGCACAGGTCAGGGATTTTTGTTATGAAATGATTTGAGATCTTTTCCAATACATGACACATGAATTATCAAGTCCAGCACAGCAGTTGTTTTCAGCTTATTATTGGGAAAGAAGATATTTCAAAAGGATATGGACATTTTTAATGAAGACTGGAAGCAGGGCACTTGGCTGCATCAGAAAACTCGAGTTGCTCTTCATTTGGGAATTATCATTAGCCTTGGAAGGCTGTTCTACACTGCATGAACAACTCACAAAGAGAAAAATCAGGGATTGACCTCATTTTGAGGAAACAACCCACTTATCTTGCAACAGAAATTAACTTGTTATTTTTAGATTATTTGATTCATGTTTTTAGGATCAAAGGACTGTTATGTAATTGCTATAAATATTAGATTAGAAGAGGACACAAAGGTTCGATTCTGGATACAGTAATGCTCTTTGTACTCAGAATTTTCATATGCTAATACAGATCACAGGTTTCTTTCCATTTTGGTGGAAGTTTTTCATATTTCTTCTTCACTATTATATTGTTGTCAAACCTTGAATAGTTGTTATCCTATTGTTTGGTTCATGACATTATAATCAGTTCCTTTAGTTGTTTATTAGACCCTTCTTTGCACTGGTTTATGAACAATCTTTTCTTCATCCAATGAAAGCTATTTTACTGTTTAACCAATCTTGGAGAGCACTATCTATTTGTTTATCATTTTGATGTCTAAATGCCATAAGTTGAATTGAGTTATCCCATTGATCCACCTTTAAAAAATACAAAAACATTCATTTCTTAAGTTACCAAGCACCTTTGGTCTGCAACCACAAAGGGTTTCTTGGAGTGATAACAAATTGGCGTCGTTTCCGAGGAGAGGAGATCGAAGCTCAGCTTCCTTGGGAGACGACATAGATCCAGCTTTGATGATAGACAAATCCTGGACATCACTTGGTTGTACATTTTCTATCTGGCAACTCCATTGACGAAGTGGCTCCCAAAAGAGCTCACACCATGGCAAACCCAAAAGGCCCATTGACAACATCAGTTCCTGATCCAGAGAAAATCATCGACAAGGGAAAAGCTTTGCATAGACAGGCCTCCGGATCTGCAGATGTAATTGATTCAGGTATTCCAATTGATACGGATATTTCTATATCTGAAAATTTTTTGGTTGAAACCCCGACTGAAATTCAAAATTCCACAGAAATAAAAAGTTCATCTCAAGCTGCTAAGGTAGAGGAACCATCTTTTTCTTCCAATATCACTGATTCTGCCCTTGAGATTGAAGTTTCATCGCATCCAAAAGAACATTCCTCTCCATATTCTTTTAATTCATCACCTAGAAAACCTTCAAAGGGTGTTCTGCACACTTATACAAATCTACCTGTCCTTGAGGAAATTCTCCAAGATTTATCCTCTAAGGGTGAAGAAAACTTAGCTTCGTTGCTCAGCCAGTTTTATAAAGCCTCCTATTTCCCATCAACTTCTGAAACTATTTTTCAGGGTGAAGTGAGACAGTCATTCATTTCCAACTTAGGTAATTTATCTCCTCCATCATCTCCTCCGAGTTACCTATCCCCTCCGTTGTCTCCTACAAGATCCTCATCTTCATCTATCACCAAGGTCGTCATGGCTGCCCCTCTGACCAGAATGGAACACATCTTGGCAAACAGATATGCCCCTCTTGTCTTGCCAAACCCCCTGTTTGCCATGCCAACAGGTGACTACCATAAATACATGCCAAAGTTTACCGGAGCAGGGGAATACATAGCTGAAGAACACATTGAAGCATTTTATGCTTATGCAGAAAACATAAATATTTCAGAGGAGGATGTATGGACTAGAGTCTTCGTCCAGAGCCTAGATGGCCAAGCCCAAAAATGTTTTAAAGAGATGCCAACAAATTCAATCACTGGAATTGAGCAGTTATATGCAACATTCTTGAAGAATTGGGGAGAGAGAAGAGACCCGTTGTATTACATTTCAGAATTTGGAAATCTGAAGAGAGGAGCTGGAGAATCGGTCTCAGACTTTATTAAAAGATTCAACAAGATGTTTGGTAAGATCCCTGCAGAGATCAAACCAAGCGATGCATCAACAAAAATCACGTTTTCTGTGGCCTTTGATGCAGAGTTCTATCTTATCCTTAGAGAAAGACAGTCAGCCACACTTGCTTTAATGCAAGATTCCGCTCTTGAAGTTGAATCGAACATCACAGCCTCTCAGAAGCTCAAAGGGAGGGATGAAAAGAAGAAATCTGTTGTCGAGTCTTCTTCTTCTTCTAACAGTCAAATGGAAAAAATGGCTAAAATGTTGGACAGCCTAACATCAGAAATGTCAAAGATAAAGGTCCAAAACTAGCCACCAGCAAAAGCAAAAGAGTCAAACACTTTTGCCCCCATAAATCCAAATGATTTTCCCTATAGAAGAAATAATCCACAAACTCAGATTTTGCAAAGAGATAGGAATTCTAATGAAGATCAGAGGATAAAGGTCCCTCTGCAGAATATAGTCATGGACGAATATAATGGAGAAAGTCAAGAGGATGGTGAAGGCGACATTCATTGTGTTGGAAATGAGACAGGGACATCTTATCTCACACAACAAGATTATGAGCAATCATTAATGACTGAACAATCAGAAGATGATCTCCTCGGTGATGGCATATTTACAACAGAGGATAAGAACATATACAACCTTCAATCTAAGTCTAAGGCTGCTCAAGCAGATGCATCAGCTTCTCCTGCAGAGACTGTTGTCCCTGTCAAACAAAAAGACCATACATCAGAAGATCAGCCTGCAAAGTCTTCAGAGGAGAAAGCACCAGCCCCTCCCAAGAAGATTGCTTCCCCTGTCAGTCAACAAACTCCAGAAAGGAAGCCTCCTATTGAACAATAGAAGAATCAAGAAACCTCTTCAATTCAGGTAAATTTTTTTGATAAAACTGCTGATAAGGCTCCTTATTCTTTTAATTTCGAGGATGAATTACAAAAGATCAAGATTCCAATTCCTCTTGTTGAGATGATGAAAAATGAGATGTTTAAAAGAGATATCCTCAAAACTTTAGACCCACAGTCAGTATCTCATTCTGCCGACATCCTCAACATTTATGATGATAAACCAACCATCACTCTGGGCCAAATGGTAGAAGATAGAGATGAAAGTTGTCCCCCTTTCTACATCTCGTTAAACATTCATGAGAAAACACTACACAATTGTTTGTTGGACTCCAGCGCTTCACATAACTTGATGCCAAAAGCTATCATGGATGAGCTTGGACTCGAGATCACCAAGTCTTATCATGATCTTTTTTCTTTTGATTCTCAGAAGGTCAAATGCCTTGGGATGATTAAGGATCTGGCTGTAACCTTGACCCAAGGATCAATGAAGATGATGGTGATGGACATAGTGGTGGCTGACATACCTCCAAAATTCGGATGTCTTCTATCAAGGTCATGGATGAAGAGATTAGGTGGCACTCTCCAAATGGATCTCTCCTATGCTACTATCCCTATTTTCGGAGGGGTAAACAAAAGACTTTACAGGGAGTCTCAATTAGCATATGTGATGAGTGATGAGAAGAACCCATCTAATCATCCTATTTACGCAGTCAACACAGATATGGGATCTTGTATCTTGCAATTTGATGACTCACTGTTTGATACATTGTTGCTCAGAAAACCATCAGATCAAGCCACAGTTCAGCCCACAGAGATAGCAGAGGATGATCTCTGGACCATGTTTTTTGACGATGCTTTCACCAAAGAGTCGGCTAGAGCAGGAGTGGCATTCTTTTCTCCCTCAAGGAAAACTTCTCACCTATCCTTCAAACTTGATTTTAAGGTGACAAATAATATCGCTGAGTATGAAGCATTACTTTTAGGGATGAACGCAGCAAAGGAGAAGGGAATTAAAAAATTGCAAGTGTTTGGTGACGCAGATTTGATCATTCAACAAGTGAATAAGTCTTTTCAAGCCAAGCATGTAAGGTTGAAGGCATACAGGGATGAAGTGTTGGAGGAAATTAAAAATTTTGCAGATTTCAAAATTACTTTTGTACCTAGAGCCATGAATGAATTGGCTGATTCATTGGCTGTGTCGGCTTGTGCATTTATTCCCCCTTTGCCTTAAAAATTGTCTTACGAAATTCAAGTCAGATATAGGCCCTCCCTTCCTGACAATGTGAAATTTTGGAAAGTTTTTGAAGATGATGCTGAACTCACCCGATTCCTTGCAGTGATAGATGAGTTTGCAGATCTGCAGATTGATCAGGAGAACAAACATGACGATGAAGTTGAGCAGCCAAATCTCAGGAGAAAAATTGCAGCTCATGACACAGTTCAGTTGTCCACCAACAGAATTCCTAAAGGCTTGGTCCCATTGGAAAGGTTGTTCGATAACAACAACGTGGCTGTCAAATTGCAAAGTGCGGAAAAAGAGTCAGATGTTTTCCAGTATAATGTGGCCAGTGAGAAAGATCCCAAACATGTCAACTTGGCCTCACATTTGACTGAAAAACAAAAGGCTGATTATGGAGAGCTGCTGAAAGAATTTGCAGACATCTTTGCCTGGCAATATGATGATTTGAAGACTTTTGATACAGAGGTGATTCAACATAAAATACCATTGAATAAAGATACCAAACCATTCAGACAGAAGCTGAGATCATTCAATCCTTTTCTGCTGCCCACAATGGAGAAAGAAATCAAGAAACTGTTGGACTCTCACATCATCATTCCCCTCAGGTATTCAGAGTGGATTGCTAATCTTGTGTCGGTCAGGAAGAAGAATGGAGAAATCAGACTCTGCGTTGACTTCAGAAATCTGAACAAATGATCCAGAAAAGACAATTACCCTCTGCCTAATATGGAGCATATGTTGCAGAAGGTGTCAGGATCGAAGGTAATGTCCTTTATTGATGGGTTTTCTGGATACAATCAGATTGCTGTCCATCTGGAAGACAAAGAAAAAAATGCCTTTACCACTCCATGGGGCACGTTTATGTACGAGAAGATGCCCTTTGGATTGATGAACGTGGGGGCGAAATTCCAAAGGGAAATGGACATTTCTTTCATAGGGGAGAAAGATAAATTTGTCCTGATTTTTCTTGACGATATCACTGTTTTTTCAAGCAGCCACGAACTTCATCTGCAACACTTGAGGAGGACATTTTTGAAATGTCGAAGGTATGGAATCTCTCTTAATCCGAAAAAATCAATTTTTTCTCTTAAGGAAGGAAAATTACTTGGGCATATTGTTTCAGCGGATAGGGTTAAGATCGATCCCAAGAGAGTAGAAGCAATTAAAAATCTGTCTCTTCCTAGATCAAGGAAAGACATTTAGTCTTTCCTTGGGACTATTAATTTTGTCAGAAGATTCATTGTGAATTTTGTCAAACTCAAAAAGCATATCACTCCTATGTTGAGGAAAGATTCTGAGATAAAGTGGTCTTAAGAAGCCAGACAATCGTTCAATGACATCAAGGAAGCAATCACTACAACCCCTGTATTAATCAGCCCCAACTTTTCCAAGGTATTTTACATCTTTTCATTTACTTCCAATGACACGATAGCTGTAGTGCTTTTGCAGAAGAATGCTGATGACCAAGAACAGTTGGTTGCTTTCTTTAGCAAGGTCTTAAGGGACATAGAGGTAAAGTATGAGTTTTTGGAAAAACAAGCTTATGCACTTGTCAAGTCACTAAAGGCTTTCAGGGTCTACATTCTTCAGGCAAAGGTAATAGATTTTGTTCCTTCAAGTTCAGTTAAAGATGTTCTTGTCCAACCTGACATTGATGGCAAAAGGAGTAAGCGGATAGCTAGATTGATTGAGTTCGATGTTGAAATCAAACCAACAAAGCTAGTGAAAGGCCAGGGTCTTGCCAAACTTCTGGCAGAAGAGAATTGCAAGCTGCTTGACATCAATATGATGAATATTGATGCAAAAAATGTTTCGTCTTCAGAGAACAAAGAAGGTGAGAGAATGCAGGTTTCAGCTCATCTAGCTGATTGCAAATGGTACAGCCATATCATTCATTTTTTGTAGACTTTATTAGTCCTATTAGATCTGACAAAGATTGAAAGAAGGGCTTTAAAACTCAGGGCTATAAATTTCTGCATCAACGATAATTTACTATTTTGGAAGAATCCCATTGGTTTGTTGTTGAGATGTGTGAATCAAGATGAGGCAGCTAAGGTCATATGTGAACTTCACAATAGTGAGTGCGGAGGACATCACTATTGGAAAACCAAAACACACAAAATCTTAAGATTAGGTTACTATTGGCCATCCTTGTTTTCAGATGTGTATGAATTTGTGAAAACATGTGACAAATGTCATAGATTTGAAGGTAAAAAACAACTGAAGTCCCTTCCCCTCAAACCTATAGTGGTCATAGGGCCTTTCCAGCAGTGGGGCCTGGACTTCATAGGTGAGATACATCTGCCTTCTAGTGGACATCATTGGTGGATTTTGGTTGCCACCGATTACTTTACAAAGTGGATTGAGGCTATTCCCACCCGAAACGCCAATCACACTGTCATCATAAAATTTCTGCAGGAGAATATATTCGCCAGATTTGGCTGTCCCAAAAGATTGGTCGCTGATAATGCTGCTGCATTTAAAGATAAACACTTGGTGAAATTGTGTGAAGAGATGGGAATTCAGCTAGTACATTCCACAATCTACTATCCACAAGGGAATGGTCTAGCTGAGTCATCAAACAAGAGTTTAGTCAGAATCATAAAGAAGCTACTTGAACAGAATGCCAGAGGTTGGGATTCCAAATTAAAGTTTGCATTGTGGGCTGACAGGGTAACATGAAAAAAATCAATTGGTACATCTCCTTTCATGCTGGTATATGGTACTGAGGTCATATTTCCTGTTCATCTTGCATTACCAGTTGCAAAATTCTTACAGGAAACTGATGAGGAACCAAGTGATCTGACTAGGAGGATTCATGAGTTGGTACAACTGCAACTGTTAAGCCCTAATATTGGCTCATTACCACTTAATTGGGGCATATTAGATTAGTAATGCTATTTTATTTATGTCGGCTTAGGCCATTAGTTGTGATTTAGATTAGTAATGTTATT
>JZKD02S1624996.1:135717-153009 GCA_000966675.3 Picea glauca
AGATTTCCTAAAAACCATTGTTTTGAAGGTATACACGCCCTACACCACTACTTCCCATGTACACACACCTGTTGCCTCACTACAGCCCGCGTACACTAACAAAATATCGCGAAAAATGAAAATTGCATAGGATACTGGGTTCCGGGCTGTTACTTAACCGTTTGACTAACCATAGCCAGCTACCCCAACCATTACTATCTCTTTTGGCCTATAAAATAAGGGGTTGGGGTCCTATTTCAAAGAGAAGCATGAGAGAAAAGAAACTCTGCCCATTTTATCAATCCCCCTTTTCCCCAATTGCAAATCCCTTTCCATTTCCCTAAGAGAGAACTGAAGAGGAGAGGAAGACATGGAAGCAGTTGGTGCATGGTGAAGAGGATCCCAGGATCAAGTTCAAGGAGTAGTGTTCGTCTCATGTTGTCAGTGACATTTTGTGATATTAATATAAAGAAGTACTTTTTCCGTCCTGCCAAGTGATGCCTTAATTATTTATGATTTGTCTACATTTATTTTTTATGATGTCTAACCCACTAATCCATATATGTAATGCATTCTTGTAGTTTTTTGTTTGTGTTTTCATGAATGCAGGTCAACCTTGGGAGGATATTTGCATTCGGGAAACAACCAAGTGCAAAGGGATCGACATCGGACACAGAGTTTAAGGTAGGCCTACCGGATCCCTCTTTCTTGTATTTTATGTATGATTGTGGGGTAATGTCGGGATAGTGATTAAAATAAGGAGACTTTAGAAAGTTAACTTTTCCTACACTTTATAACCCTAGTGTAGTCTATAGAGGGGTTTTCCCGGTATAACACTGAGAGGTGGGGTGAATTAATTGTTACCGTGCTTAAACAATTTTTCCCATTTTAAACTCTTTACTGAACACATAATGAAAATCACCATGATGCTAGGAAATAAACAATATATTGTTAAACATCAATCACACACATGAAATATATAGAGACAGATATTTCCTTAGGAAACCCATAAAGGGTAAAAACCTCTTCTTCTTGATATGATAAGTAATCTTTACATTTTGTACATTATCATACTTATGAGATCCAACTCATTGTGAGGCTACCACCTTTGTTCTGCAAGATGCAAATTGTTGAGAGCACCAACTCTCTGATTTCTCTAGCACCCATTAGAAGGAATCACCAACTCCCTAAATGTTCTAGCACCAACTGGATGGAAGCACCAACTTCCAGTCACACATGCACCAAACTATATAACAGAGAATAATAGTTCTCCCTTGCACCACCCTACCACCCTGGTTTTTCTGGCTGCAACTAGATGGAAGATACAAATACCTGTGTTCAAGCACCCACTTGAAACTCCAAGGACAATAGTCCTCCCTGGAACCTCCCTACCACCCTGATTATAAATCTTTTCTACTGAAACTTATTACAATGATACAATATTTATCAATAGATTACCCGTCTCATCACTCTTCTACTGCACTACTATGCTTTATCTCCATCAGTGTCTCTTTGCTCACATCTTTTGATCTTTTTGATCTTCTTCTTTATCTATGCATGCACACCTCGAATTTATCTTCTTCTCTCAGATATGCATCTTTTTTCCTCGCTTCTTCTACACTTCACCTCTTGCACAACATTCTTCTACATGCATGCATCACACCCAATAACCGCCTTAATCTCTTCTTTGTTCTGCATGTTTATCCTCACTGTGCACCTTCTACCTTCTCATGCGCAATGTCTCTACATGCTCTTTACATTGACATTGTTCTACCCCAACAAGTTCTTCACTACAGCTCTACCTCACACCCCCATATCAACCTCACAACATCGCATTCCTTCAAAAATGTGCATGCCTTTCTCACATCGAGACATCTCATGATCATCATGACAACTCTTCATATTCTTTGGAAGTTTTGTTTCCTATGAGTTCATCATCAGTGGTTGTTATCTCGAGACTCTTCATCTCCTTTGGCAGTCACCCTACATCTCCTCGAATTCTTTGGCAGATGCAATCACTTTGTTCTAGAAGTTACTGAGAGAACCTTTGCACGTTCATGTGTTTGGTGCCTTTTATGTTTCTGAGAAATCTACACAGTGGGCACTATCTCTTCTGGCTAAGCCCCTTCCTTTCACATGACCACCGATAGTGACCAAGCACCTAACCAATATTCATTTAGTGATTTTTCATTTCAACTATTTTCCTGTGAGTCATATTGACTCTTCCAACTCCCGGTATCCTAAATAGGGCCTAAATATTCTAGCTCCTCCCTTTAATGCTCGTTGATGGGACCACTAGCTGTGACCAGTCGCTAATTAAAAGAGTGCTTTGAGATTTCAGTGATCTCCGATGTGGAGCCTAGAGACATGCTAGATCCTCCCTTAATCCTTCAACGAGGTGGCCTCCAGCTGTGACCCAGAGCCAAGCACAAGGGTGCTTCGTGATTTCTCGACTTTGAGGGTCTTTGTCATGACTGATCAATGGTCCAATATCCTCAGTGATCTGATGGTCCAGATCTTATCTTTGAGACTCAAGACTTCCTTCTTTATTGTGACAGATCAACTGTCTAGAACCCTTTGTGATCCAACGACTATCCTCCTCTCTGGGACTTTAACCTTCAGGACTTTGGGGGAGTGTTGATGGTAAAAATACCAAAGCAAAACTCCCAAAGTGACATAAATCTTAAGTCACTCGATGACATGTCATGAGCTGAGTGGCTACCACATGTCACTCAGATTCATAATATTTACGTACTTGAAACGTTGAATCATCTTGAAACTTGTCCTTGTATGATTTCACCACGTGTCCTGGCTGATGTAGTTTTCCACCTATTCTAGCTGACATTGTGTGCCACATTCACCTGCTAGATCTGACGAACTATATTAGTCCGTGATCCAATGACTCAGATCATATCGTGATTTCTCATTTCGTGACTTGGATGGTTAAAGAACTTCCTTCCTTTGACTTTCTAGTCAGCGAAATGTTGGTCTCTCACGACGTGTCCTCTACATCTAATGGACCATGACATTCCTTGATCCAATGGTCTAGATCAATCCTCATTCCAATGGTCCATATCTTATTGTGATTTCACATTTCATGAGTTGGAAGGTTAGAGATCTTCCTTCCTTTGACTTTCCAGTCAGCGAAATTTTGATCTCTCATCACGTGTCCTCCAGATCGAATGGTCCTTGAGATTTCACGTTTCATGATATCTTTTGACTGCTTGTATTCTACCACATATCCTCTTTGATGATGGATGATCCCCCTACTTTCGGGACTTTGTAATCCCTCTTCACCTTTCACTTAACGACCATGCACATTCTTTTGGATCCAACGATGGTCGGTCCTCATGCTCAGATATGACGCTTGATATATGTTCTATTTTTCTGCACTTCCTCTGGTCACTGGAATCTGATCTAACAGTCCACAACACTCCTTGATCCATGATCAATGACTCATGTCACTCCTCCTCCTGAGCTTCATTCCTCCCATCTTCCTTTCAATCTTTTGTCTCTGTATACTCATGTTATTTCGTGTCTTTACTATTATTCTTGTTCCATCAACACTATCTTGTTGATCTTTCCATCAATGAAAAGCACACTTATGCCTACAAACATGCCAACAGTGCCAAGCATAAGAAGGGTGAAGGAACTCTTAAGACTTTAAATCCAAAATTTGGGCATGCATCCCAAAGGAAGAAAATGGAAGAAGAGGAGAAGCGTGATGAACAGGAGAAAAACTTTCACATGGTCTTTTATTGCATGTTACAAATGGTCTAACGTATGGAGATTATGAGAAGAGGATGAATAAGAAAGGGAAGAAAAAGGAATCACATGTAGATGATGATTCTTCGGTAAACCAAGGGGCTAGAGGGGACCCTCCCGAGCCTTCATCTTCACCTTCAAGTTCTAGTTCTTCTTCCTCTAAGAATTCTCATCATTCTCATCATTCTAGATATAAAGCCTCTTTCAAGAAACCATTATTAAAGCTCGATGTAAAATTTGTGTTACCTATGTTTAGTGGATATGCTAATCTTGAAAAGCTAGATAATTGGATCCGCCAGGTTGAAGTGTATTTTTGTGTTCAACATATTGATGAAGAAGAAGTTAAAGTGCAATTGTCTTCTCTTTGGTTTGAAGGCACCACTCTCATATGGTGGGAGAGCAATCTTCAGGACATAAGTAAGCATGGTAATATTCTTTCCTCATGGTCAAAATTTAAATCAGTGATAAGAAGCAATTTTATCCATTATCATATTTACATAAAGCAATGATGGAATCACAAACTTTAACGAAAAGTAAAGGTCAAACTATACAAAGTTTCACAGAAGAATTTAGGAAGAAATATCTTGCTTTAAATATTTATTTTGATACTTATGAAACTTTAATGAAGTATATTGGTGCACTTCACAGTTGTATTCATCATACTTTGCTCTATTTTAACCCCACTAGTCTTGACGAAGTTTGTGTGCAAGCCAGACACCTTGAGAACATGAGGAAACATGTTCAAGAAAATCCCACAAAGAAACCTTCCAATTTCCCACATAAAAATTTTAAGAAGTTTAAAAGGAAGGAAAAGAATACCACCAGAGTGACTAGAGAAAGAGGAACTACATCTTACACTCATTGAAAGAAAATCAGTCAAGATGAAGAACATTGTTGGAAACTGCATCTAGAAAAGAAACTGAAACAATTCGATGGAAAGGGGAAGACAAAAACCATTGCTACAATGCAACAAGATATTGGAACTGATTTAGGATATAAATGAAATATCACAATGGTTGGAGTACAAGGTAAATATTCCCTTCATGCTAGGTCAAGTTCCAATAATGAATCTCATGTTGATGAACGAAAGAGGATTGAACTATTTCACATAAGAGTTGTATCCGATCACACTAAGATAGATACATTATTTGATCGAGGTTCCCAAGTAAACTTAATATTTGAAGAACTTGTCAATAATATGGGTCTTGAAATGAAACCACATCCGAAGCCTTATCCTCTTGGTTGTGTATGTGATAAACAAAAACTTAATGTCACTAAACAATGTAGGGTCAGATTTGATATTGCTTCAAAGTTGATTGATGAAGTGTATTTGGATATTCTACCACTTGATATATGTGGCATAGTGTTGGGAATTCCTTATCTTTATGATAGAAGAGAAGTCTTCTTTCATCATGAGAACAAATACCACCTTACTAAAGGGGCAGTAGAATATATTGTTATAGCTCACAACATGAGGGTAAATACAAAACTTGTTAGTGCAGGGAAAATTAAAAGACTCATAATCACTAATAAGAGATATGTACTCATGGTCGTAAGAGATAAATATGTCTGGACATCTGACGCTTTCCAAGGATGTGATCCATCTCATAAAAAATAATTAATTGATATTGTCTCTAAGTATGATGATATTTTTGAGGAACCAAATGGATTTCCTCCTAAGAGGGAAATCCAACATGAGGTACACCTTCAACACGATTCTCCTCTTCCTAATGTAGGAATGTATAGGATGTCAGTTGTGGAGATGAAAGAGATCAAGAAGTAGGTACATGGCTTATTGGATCAAGGGGTCATTAGGCCCAGTTAATCTCCTTGTGTTTTCTTCGATCATGATGGTGCCAAAGAAGGATGGCACATGGTGAATGTGTGTTGATTGTCAGGCCTTCAATAAAATCAAGGTGAAAAATTGATATCATCTTCCTCGTATAGATGATTTACTTGATCAATTGAAGAATGATGTTTATTTCACTAAATTGGATTTGCGCAGTGGATATCATCAAATCAGGGTCGCAGAATAGGATAGATGGAAAACTACCTTTAAAACTAAACATGGATTGTTTGAGTGGTTAGTTATGCTATTTGGGATTTGTAATTCTTCGAGTAATTTCATGTGTGTGATGAATGATGTATTCAGGCCTTTCCTAGATGACTTTGTGATTGTATATTTATACAAAATTCTTATTTTTAGTGGGACTTGGGATGGGATGAACATGTGAGGCATTTAAAGCAAGTATTGGACACTTTGCAAAGGGAAATATTTTATGTAAAATTGTCTAAATGTGAATTTGGCAAGACTGCACTTGTGTTCTTAGGTCATATTGTAGGAGGAGTACAATTAAAAATTGATCCTTCCAAAATTGATGTAATTGTAAATTGACCTGAGCCAAAAAGTGTAACCGAAGTTTGGAGCTTCTTAGGTGAAGTCCAGTATTGGAGGATGTTCATTTACAACTTCTCCTTTATAGCATCTCCTTTTCATTCCTTAACGAGTGTGAATAACACTTTTCAGTGGGAAGGAAACCAACAAAAAGATTTTGACACTTTGAAGGAGAAGATCAGTACCACACCAATATTGGCATTGTCAAATCTTCAACATTATTTTGAGATTGAGATAGATACCAATGAATATGCCATGGGTGTAGTACTGATGCAATATCATAATCCTATCTGTTACCACTCTGAAACTTTTAACCAAGTTGTTGTTAACTATCCTACATATGATAAAGATTTGTATGCATTAGTTGAGAGCGTAAAGAAATGGAAGCACTACTTGTTAGGGAAGGAAAAAATCATACATATAGATCACCATGCCTTACAGTATCTCCAATCACAGACCAAGTTGCAATAATATTGACTCTATAGAAGGATTGATTTTCTACAACAATTTCATTTGGTAATCAAGTACAAAAATAGTACAAGTAACAAGGTAGCTGATATTATTTCTAGACATCCTATTGGTGCTTCTATTATTTTGAAGAATACTTCTTTATCTCATGATATCTATGTAGAACAATATGGCATCGATGAATATTTTAAATAAGTATATGAAAATCTAACCCATGGTGCACAGGTAGTGAACTACTGTCTGTAGGGGAAACTACTCTACCATCTTGGAAAGCTATGTATTCCTACAAGTGAATGAGTCCATGTAATGCGAGAATCTCACACTTATCTTGTGTCTGGGAATTTTGTGGTAGGAAAAACTATGGCTCATTTGCAAAGGTTTTGTTACTGGCCTCAAATGAAATCAATTGTAACTAAATATGTAAATGTATGTGTGATTTGTTCTACTTGTAGTCCCACTAATAGAAAATTGGGGCTATACTCACCACTTCTTGTTCCATCCCATCCATGGGAAAGTATCGCCATGCATTTTGTAGGGGGTTTACCAATGACCAGATGGGGTCATGACTATTTGTATGTTGTTGTGGATAGGTTCAACAAGATGTGTATCTTAATTCCATGTAGAAAATAGATCATTTCTGAGAAGACTTCTAATCTCTTCTTTGAGTATGTTTGGGTTCACTTTAGTTTACCCATCATCCTCCACAAGCTAGTCCAAAATTCCCTAAGGAATTGAGTATCTCGATCCAAGACAATGGATAGAGGAGCGCTACTTTCTATCCACATACCAATGAACAGACAAAGGTGGTAAACCAAACAATGGTACTTTTTCTTCAAGGATACTGCAACAAGCATCCCAAGCTATGGGATGAACATACACCGTATGAACAACATGCATACAATCGAGCTTTACATTTGTCCACTCATAGTTCACCTTTTGAGACATGTTTTGGGTACCTACCAAAGGTTCCTCTAGACTTGATGTATGGGAGAGATGCCAATGTGAATGAGTAATGAAAAGAGGACAGAGCCCGCAAGTTCATCCAGAGGATCCAATAGATACACCAGGAATTCAAGGAATAGTTGGAGAAATGTCAAGCAGAGTATAAATCTCGACATGACAAGCACACGGTTGATCATTAGATCCCAGTTGGAAACCAGGTATGGCTTCACATCAGGAAGGAGAGATTGAAGGGAGAAGGAAAGAAACTCAAGCCCATTCGTTATAGACCCTTCACTATTTTGGAGATAAGTGGTACCTGTTATAACCCTATATTTCATAGGATCACCTAGTGATTAGAATTTCTTCTTCTAGTCATATTGTGTTGTAAATAATATTTTATTCTGCAAATGATTTACAAAAAGAAAAAAAGAAAAGAAAAAAGAAAAAGAAAAAGAAAAGAATAAAGAAAAAGAAAAAGAAAGAAAAAGGATAAAAATATAAAAATGAAGAGGGTATAAAAATAAAAAAGAGAAAATACAAAACCCCATGAAAATAAACTTGGTTTGAATCATACTATATAACTATGATCAAACCTTTTAAATTTATGTTGATAGGTTAGTGAACAAATTTGGTCAAAGAGTCTAATCTTGGCCAAATTAGCTAGGTTAGAGTAATAATTAATCCAACGTCCTAAGTTGGATTAATGTGTTAGTTCATTAAGATATGAGTTAGGTTAGTATTGTTCATTTGAATAAAAAATTGCAGAAGGATTGTTAAAATACCTTTTATTTGAGTTAATTTCATGTTTCTTACCTTAGGGAATGATACCTTGGTGAAGAAATATGAACGGGTAAGCCTAGCGCTACCCACAACATGATTTTATCCTAAGTTCTAGTGAGGAT
The DNA here is from genome assembly GCA_000966675.3 of Picea glauca. Classification (NCBI taxonomy): domain Eukaryota; kingdom Viridiplantae; phylum Streptophyta; class Pinopsida; order Pinales; family Pinaceae; genus Picea; species Picea glauca. Next base: position 144,169 of record JZKD02S1624996.1, read on the forward strand.
ATGACCTTTTGTCATTATGCGACTAAAGGGTGCACGTCTTCCATCGGCGGATCAAGAAATGCTCAGATCAATGGTTCAAAGTGTTTTTTGGACCGCCCCAACCTTTCTTCCTTTAATGTTGTGGGGGGGTCTCCAAGAAAGTGGTTTCCCCATCGCAAGCCCCACATAATGTGTCAAACTCACATCATTTCATACCCCCCCACTCAATTCCTCTTACCACATACCCCCCCCTTTGGAATCCTGCCTAACTGCTTACCCAATACCGCCCACCTCACTCTGCCACTATACCCCACTAAATCATGTCACATGTCACACCCCTCATACCTTTTGGCCAATCAATGAAATCCCTCATGACTGTTATTCGTCTAGTCACCATATTGTGCCATAACAGACACCTGCATGCATCGTTTAACCTCTTTTCTTCACCATTGCCATACTATTTGTAAATTCAAACACTATTGACACCACGTCGAATCCAATTCTCAAGATGACTGCCACCAAGATACACTCTCGACAGGCACCATTAATCTGGGTAAATATAGTCATCATTTTTTCACACTCAAATATCTGTTAGCCATGGCTCGCAAATCTAAAACCATTGAAATTACTAAAAATCCATTTGTTCCCCCTCCCATCGACCTAGATCGTGTTCCCCTTACAGACAAAGACTATAGAATTATAGAGATGAAGTGTGAATTTGATTTTTTTGAATTAAAGTTCTACCTAAAAGACATTTTCTTGGAACAAAGTGATGAAATTGGACTCTCGGAGTCCAATTTTCCCTTATACATGTTTCCCCATACCTTTCATTTCCCAGAATTTCCTCTTAATTTTCAAGCTCATTATATTCTCAGCCAAAGGGCCATCGTATCTTCGTCTGGTGAAGCCATGTTCACCATTACCCCTGAATAGATAAACCAGATGTTACAAATCCCCATAATTGACTTTGTCATCCCGTTCTCCATCAAAATCCTAAACGATCTCTAACATAAACTCTCCTTCCCCCAAAGAGCCCAAATCTTCGAAATCATTCTACCAGAAGATGCTCAGTTGCGTAAGAAAATGCCTCCCTATCCATCTTCTATTTTATGTGTCAGGGAAAACCAAATTATTTCCACCCTCTGTTACATGTTAGGATATTTTTTTGATGAATGGGTAGATGAACCTATATTATTTTTTTTGTCCATCTTCTCCACAGAAGAGAAATCTACAATCCATTTCAATTTCAGTCACTTTTTGGCTGACAACATACAAGAGCAATTTTTCAAATTCTCAACAAAAGGAATGTTTAGGTATTCCTCAGTGTTGGTGTACCTATCCTTTTCTTTCAGTCAGGTAGATTCTCACGTGCTCTCCATAAATTGGATCAGGAAGGAAATCCTCAATCAATGACTTCATGGACCTCACTAGTGAGGAAAAATTCCATTGATTTCATATTTATAGATTTCATTGATCAGTTTTATCATCTAGTGGTGTGCATGCTCAACAAAAGAATGGAACCAAAAATTAATGAATAAGTCCAAATAATTATTCACCTCTTTGAATTGTCCAAAACATGGGATTGGTATCTTTACCAGAACCATACTAAGATCAAAGTATATGGATGTGAATTTCCACCATAGAGACTGCCAAAATATCTCCTTGTCAGTATCATTGCATTGGAATATATCAGGTAGATGACAAACTTTGATGAAATACATTTTGTATCAGTTAAGAAGAAACAACAACTCAAAATCAAAAGCGAAATTGGTTCTTTCATATGAAACAACAGAGCTGCAGGAGAAGAGGCTGAAAACCTATTGAAACAAATGAAGTTTAGTTTGAGATTCACATGGAATTATGACCCATTTGATATCATATCAGAACTCGGGTTCAAATAGAAGAACACTCTTAATGCTCATCTACACAAGCATGAAGTAAAAAAGTATATGAATTAGACAGATTGGCAAGAAAATACATTGTTGGAAATAGAAGAACATACTCCCCCTTTCACTGCTTCACATACTAGCACTCCTTAAGTGAAAATAGAAAAGAGAGTCAAGAAATATGTTTCACCTTCAGTCGTAGAGGTGTCAGCTGAATATTTTCAAGTTTACAGGAAGAGGGCCAAAACTAGTCACACACTGAACATGCTTAAAGAAGGAGAAACACAGTCCACCATAGTCATGGAGGGACCACATTCCTCAACATTCTTAGGCATTCATCAAGTAGATGAATTAACTCCTGAATAAAAATACATATGCCTAATTTTGGAAGAAGACCTCTACTGCCTAGCATAGAATACTATCATCATTTGACACAAAGAAGGGAATAATGAAAATGGAATTATTATAAGCATAAGTGGACCAAATGGACATGCACAGGAAAACAAGGGAGATGATTTTATTCACAWTGACAAACACATCATTCACTRCTTCAAAATTGCAGGTGTCTCTGAATAAKATCTAATCTCAATTGAAGATGGAAAATATATCCTCTKTAGCCAAAGACAATAAGATTAAATATATAGAATATTTAGTGCTAAAKATTGAATATGATCCATCGAATGTCAAGGAAACTGAAKAATTRATGAATAAGAAAAATGTCGATATAGCCTCCTTGAGAAAGCAACTGAAAYTTCAAGCCACTGAGGGTTCACAAGMAAAGGATATGGCTGAAAGTGAAGGCCACAAAGAAGAAATTTTGAAGCTTATCATGGAGCATAATGCATAGATAAAATATATGGAGTCTAAGTTGGACAAATTGATCAAAGAGAAAGAGCAAAGTGTGCAGATGGATATTGTTCCATTGGAGTCAGATCCTCTCATAGGATTTAGTACAACAACAATAGATATAACAACATAGATTCCATCATCCATTCCAATGAAAGTTCCATATTCTTTTGAGAATCTGGTGAAGTCTATGGAATATATTACCCTTCAAGGGGAGGAAATCAAAAAGTTGCAAGAAGAGGTAAAAATCCTCCAAGACCTGAAGTCCATGTCCCATTTTAGCTATCATATAGAAATGCATAAATATTAGAGACTCAGTCAACAACTACAATAGTTGAAGAAGGATTCTTTCATGGCCAAGACACTATCTAAGGCTAAGCAAAACAACTGAATGGATATCAACTATTCTATGGTATAAATATGGTCATTCATACAAATTATTTTTGAACAACATGAACTGGTACATAAGGAAAGAAAATCCATTGAACAAATCAAAGAATAACAAGGGAAATACCTATAAAGGCCACTAAGCTCATCAGGTTCCTAAAATCCAAGAACAAGCATGAGTTGGAAGCATTGGAGATTGAATATAGGAAAGAGACCATCCTTGAGGTCAAGAAGCTCTTGACCAAGAAAGGTTTGATGCTACAGTTAGAGGAGAAGACTTAGGTGATGGACATTGGTGGTCAGAGATTTTTCAAAAAAATTGAAGTACTACACAAGAAAGGCCTCCCTGAACTACTAGTAATAAATGACAAGTTCATTACTCTGTCATATTACAAGAAGAAGATCAATATAGTGGAAAATGATGGTTCCAAATTTGTAGGTATACATGGAAGTATTACTGGTAAGGCTTTCCTAGAAACATTACAGTTGGATCTGAGCATCCAGCATGAGATAAAACACATTTTCATCATAAAGCCCACTTTTGTGAAGTATACTAAGATGGACGAGATATACCGAAAGTTACTCAAGGTTTCCATCCCTAGTAAAAAGAGATGGGAAGATTTGTGTTCTTTACTTGAGTAAAAGTGATGTGGAGTTTTGAGTCAACATGGAGCTATTGTTGGATAAATTAGTAAATGTGAACATAAACTAATCTCCCTAGATCCACCTAGATCTAGAACAAAACAAGACAGGACATGACGCTTTCCCTAAGTTACAATCATTGAATTTACTACCAAATAAGGAATCAATGACATACATTTGAGTATCACTTCCTTATATCTTTGTTGTCCCTTCTTCTCTTTGGTGCTCTTGTGTTATTGATCCTGCAATGACACAAACTAACCAAAGTGAAAGCAACAATAGTAGATTCAATGAAAAATTAAACATGTGATCAAGGAGTCATCTAATAAAATGAGAATGATTTTATGGGAAAGAGACATGCCACTGTACTATATAATATGGAATAAAGATACAACCAAATGCCTTGATGTCCTGAGGTTATTTCCAATAGTTCCTTGCTTCCCACACACTTATTGCTCCAGTGGATTCTGAGACTATGTATTTTATAGTTACTCACAATCTATCTTGACAAAGCAAAGCTCAAAGCCAACATAAATTTCCCAAGCTCAATCCAAGTACAAAATCCAAGTTCCAAAACAAACTAATTTTCTCCATGAGAGATTCTCTCCTTTTATAATTTAAAGAGGATGAGGTGAGGAGATTAGAATGATCCCAATAAATCATGAAAGTGATTAAGATATAAACCATTTGGAGGCCACCTCACCATAGAAGTTTATCCTTCTAGAAGCATCAAGAAAATGCTCATTTTTCCCACGTATGAAGGCCACCACACCCTAGCTATAATGAAGCCTGCAGAAACTCCACATCCTAGATATAGTGAAACTTGTGGAAATCATGCATTTCCACACCCTTTGTATAGAGAAGCCTACATAAATCCTCCTTAATAGGGTTTTTACAAAGGAAAATACAACTTGTTCTCTCAGGGAAAGTTCTTCTCCCTTCTTTCTTCAGGAATTTAGGCCACTGACCCCTCTAAAAGGAAACATATAGCTTTAGATCATTAACGGTCATATGGATGACAAAAATAATGTGTAACAAGAGTAGACAATCCAGTCAAATATTATGAGTCATCAATTACTTCCACAAAATCAACACCAAGGATTTGAATAGATTAGCAACATTCCTATATTTTGTAATTTCAGATCTAGTTAGTTATATTTTTTTTCCATAATATCCTGGTCATTTATGACATGATCATATGTAAATTATTGTATAAATACTTATTCCTTTGAAGTATTGAGGGTATTTTTCGCACCCAAGGATCTCGTGTCAAATTGTTGGCAATGTTTCTCTTTCTCTATTAAATTTTTTTTTATTCTCTATGATCATTTATCTATTCCAGATTCTATCTTGTATACTCTATCTCTAGTCTTTTAATGGTCTATATGTTTTTCATCTAATATCGATTAAGGGAATTCTTAGCTTCTCCTTTACTTAGTGAAATTTCACATCTTTTCTGTCTTAATCACCTCATTAAATCTCAATAGATCCAATAGTTTTACTACCTTTCCCTATGAAGAAACCTCATTAAAAGTTGAATCTGATTCTGATCTTTAATACAGACCCCATAACCCAATGGAAATTTAATTCATTCCTTCAACCAACTTTTATAAACAAATAAACAAATTCAGACTATCAAAACTAGCCTAATATCTAAAAGCTTAAACAAATCTAAATCATACAGAGAGATCCCTCTCTGAAACTGGTAGGGCTAGATCCCAGTTTCAAAAGTGGTTTTGATAGTTACCTCTGTCAATTTATTCTACCATTGACAACCTCTATGAATTACATAGTGTTAACATAGTGGTGACCATACTAGGGACTGAACAAATTTTCCAACTTTAAGAATTATCTTACCTAAGTAATAAAACTTTATTTTTGAACAGTCAATGATCTAAATTTCAATAGATAAATGTTCAGAGGTTGTTAAAATTTGTAAATAGTTAATTAGGTTTCTAAAAGTTTAAGTTCTATCTCCAAAAATAATTCATAGGAGATCTCACTCTGATCTAGAACCTGTAACAATAGTAGATAATCCAGAAAAATTAATCTGAAAAAGAAGCACAACAGAAAGTCAAGGGAGTAGTAGTCCTCTTCCTAGGGCCACTTCTCTTCCTAAGAAGCTTGTCTCAATCCAAGACATCCAGTTTGACCTATGTTTTGAGCATATCCTTTTCAGAACCAAATCTGATAGCTTTGTGGACAAAACAATCCTAGATCAAGCCATCCTCCAACCTAGAACCCCTGAAAGACACTCTCCCTAAGTAGATATCGATCAACAAATCCTCCAATACTTTGATAAATTACAAGGTCTGGCATCAGACTTTGATCAAGCTTTGCTTAAAGCTTATTTTCAACAGTATATTGAATTTTATGCCCTTTCCATCTCTGCAGCTTCTATTAACCCCCAAATAAATCATACTAGATTTCATAGCCCTACTTCTTCCACATCTTCTATCACTTCTCCAACAATTTTACAGTTTACAATCCAACCTAATACAAGCGTTCCTGCTAACCAACCTCCTCCACAAATCATGGAAGCAATATATGCTCCCTAGTTTTGGCTGCTCCCTTACATAACATACCCCAGGATTATCAAACTAGGATTCCTCAGTTTGATGGCACTGTAACCCTAAATGCATAACAACATGTGGAAAAAATGAATGACTTCTTCAATTTAGAGGAAGTAGATGAGGCAGATGTCCAAATGAGACTCTTTTCACAAAGTTTAACTGGTGAGGTTAAGAAATAGTTCAAATCCTTACTAGATGCTAACATTTTTTATATTACTGCCTTTCACCAATATTTTCTCAATAGATGGGAAATAAAGAAAAACACACTACAAATCTTATCTGAATATGAAAATATCAGAAGAAACCAAGGGGGAAATGTACAAGACTATTGCACTCGTTTCAATAATATCTATAATGCAATTCCTTCTAACATCAAACCTCCTCAAGGATTGGCTTTGATCAATTTCCTTGATGGATTTGATGCTAATATGTCCTACCAATTGAGAGAAAGAAACCCGACAACTCTAGAAGATATGAAGAAATGTGTTGTGAGTGATGAATAAAACCTCTTTGCTAGGAGATCAAGGAAAATAATAGAAAGGAGAGTCACAATCAAGGAAGAACCATCCACTTCCACTAAAGATGCCAAAATAGATTCTTTAATTAGAAGTATGGAAAGAATGATGGAGATATTAGAAATCAATGACATGAACCCACCTACAGAGAATCAACCTTCCCCTCAAATCCGAAATCCCAATTTGAGGATAAATCCTCCCTATATCAAACAAAGAGGTCCTAGAGAACAACAAGAACAGAGAGGCCCTGATCGGAAGATTAGGCCAAACTTTCAAGAAAACTATGTTGATGAGGGGGAAGAAAATATTGAGGGACTAGATGACATTCACATAAATATTATGGGCATTAATGACAATGATTCCATATTTCTTACTCAATAAGAGCATGACATTTTCCTCCTTTCACAGACTGAAGTAGATGAGGAAGAATCATAACATCAAGCCTTCGAAAACGCAATAATGTAAGTTCATAGGAAATATAAATTAAGAAGTAAAAATCCTAATGACAACCCAACCAACAAATCTTCTGAAATTAAGAAAACCTCAGATACTCTTGCCAATAAATTTCTTTAAAAGAAAAAATCATAGGCCCCTACAAAAATAGCACCTGAATCTATACCAAAGAAAACTCAAAATGAGGTTTCCTCCACCAGTCATCCCAATCCTACTACATAGAAGAATGTGGCTAAGAAATCGGATCTTCACAATCAAAACAAAACTCTTACCACATTCAGTCTCGAAAGTAAATTGGCCAAACTTAAAATACCTATCCCTCTATCATAATTTATGAACAAGAATTCTTATAGATCACAAGTGACCAAATCCTTGAACATAGAACCAGGAGTAGGTACATACACAATGGACATTGTTTATGATCAAACAGAGCTATTGTTTGGGCCTAGAGTTGAGGGAAAAGTTGAAGGTGGTTATGTTCCTCCTTTTTACATCAGTCTAAATATTCATGATAACCTTATGCATAAGGCTATGATGGAGAAATTAGGGCTTGACATCACCAGGCCTTACAATAATCCATACTCCTTTGATTCAAGGAAAGTTAAATGCATAGGTAAGATCAAAGACTTGTGTATTACCTTGGCAAAAATCCCATCTAAAAACATGGTAATGGATATTGTTGTTGCAGATATTCCACCAAAGTATGGCATGTTGTTATCTCAATCATGGGGTGTCAAATTACAGGGTACCCTACAACTGGACATGTCCTATGCCACCATTCATTTATTTGGTCAGTAGACAAGATTGTACAAGAAGACACTAATGAAATACATGGTCAGTATTCAAGAGAAACCACACAAATACCCTTTATACTCTGTTCATTATGATCTAGACTCTTTTATTTTATATAATGATGGTGACATGGATATTCAAATTGCACAATTGGAAGATGATATGTATAACCTAGAGAAAAGAAAACCAACCCCTAAAGAATATAAAACAATTAAAATACAAATTGATGAACCAGTATAACCTCTCTAGATTTTGGATTTCGATGGTGTTGTTAGTAAAGAAGGATTTGGAGCTAGGGTGTGGGTGCATAATCCAAAAGCAAGGTATTCAGAAAGCCATTCTTATAAATTAAATTTTCAGTGTACCAACAATATAGCTGAGTATGAAGCATTAATGCTTGGTCTAAAATTGTTGAAAAAACTTGGTACCAAAATAATTTCAGTAAGAGGTGATTCTAAACTTATCATTAAACATATCAAAGGTGAGTATTCTGCTAAACACCCAAGACTAAGGACCTATAGAAATGTTGTTTTTTATTTTTTGCAATGTTTTAATGAATATGACTTGTAGGTGATTCCCAAAAGCGAAAACATACTTGCTGATGGAATGGCTACTTCAACAGCCACTTGTAAAATAACATTTCATTATAATCTCCAATACATAGTTGAGGTGAAATGCAGACCTGTTGTCCCAGACAATATCAAGTACTGGCAAGTGTTTGGTAATGATGAACAAATTGATGATTTCCCGCAATACAAAAATGAATTT
>JZKD02S1625007.1:0-14099 GCA_000966675.3 Picea glauca
AAACAATGGTGAAGATTTGCTTCCCATATTGAACTTTGGGAATTTAAATTCGCAAACCACATTTCCCTCTAAGACAAACCTCTGGAGCTGAGGATTTGATGACACGTGGAATTCTAGATAATTAAATGGTCCAAATCTATTTCGGGCTTTGACCATTGATTTTGGTCCTAGAATGAGTCGCTCTGAGTGTTGTTCATTGCGCTCATGGCTGCGGCCTGCGCTCCTTGACAACTTTGTGTGATAAAAAAATACTTTCGAGAAATTTTATGTAAGTTTTAGATCTCTATCAGACAAAATTGTCTTGGGTATACCATACAGTTGAACAATTTCTTTCATATAAATATTAGCAACATTGGTTTCCTTGTGCATGAGCTTTACTGGAATAAAATGGGCATCTTTAGTAAGTTTATCCACCACGACCATGATAAAATCTTGAAGCTTGCTTGTTCTGGGTAGTTTGGTGATGAAATCCATTGTTACAACTTCTCATTTCCACTCAGGAATGGGTATTAGTTTTATCAAACCATCTGGGTGTCTATGCTCATCCTTGACCTTTTGACATTCCAAGCATTTGGAAATAAAATCAACAACTTCTTTCTTCATTCCTGGCCAATAATATTGTCCCTTGATAGATGCAATAGTTTTTTGATAACCTGGGTGCCCAATGTAAGATACATTATGCATTTCTTTCAATATCATATTTTTCAATTCTAGAGAATTTGGTACGTAGGTTATTTCCCTGTACATGACAATTTTGTCATTTCTTAGCTTATAGTATTCAATTTTCTGCTCCAAAATACCTTGTTGCGATTTTTTTATTATTTCCATGTATTGGAAATCTGATTTTCCGGCCTCCAAGATTCTTTCTTTCAAATATGATTGGTACATGATAATGGATGTAGCATGCAACTCATGCACCCTCCATCTAAGTTCATCAACCAACTTGTTCTATTTTCCTTTGATATGATTTATATCAAAATCATATTCACTGAGAAACTCTAACCACCTGCTTTTCCTGGCATTTAGAGTTGGTTTTCGAAATAAATATTTCATACCATTATGATTTGTCCTCAAATTGAACATGTTTCCCATGAGGTAGTTCCTTCACATATTCAAGGCATGCACTATGGCTACCAACTCCAAATCATGACTAGCATAGTTCCTTTCACTCTCCTTCAACTTCCTTGATTCATAACATACAACATACCCATTTTGACCGAGGACTCAACCAATCCCTTATTTACATGCATCATTGCATATGATGAAGTCTTCATTTGGATCAATGATGCTTAGTACTGGATCACTTGTTAATAATTTCTTCAATTGTTGGAAACTCCTTTCACATTCCAATGTCCACTGAACCTTCACCCCCTTCTTTTCCAAGGAAGTGATTAGGTGTGCAATCTTAGAGAGTTCTCCAATAAATATCCTATAGTATCCTGCAAGGCCCATGAATGATTTGACCTCTATCACATTATTTGGTTTGGACCATCCTCTAATGGCCTCAATCTTTTTCAGATCCACTACTATACCTTCCTCTGAGATGATATGTCCCAAATAATGTATTTGCTTCTGATAAAATAAGCACTTGCTCAATTTGGCATACAATTGGTGCTCCCTTAATACCTGTAATACCATCCTAAAGTGTTATTCATGCTCTTCCTCTAAATTATAATATATAATAATTTCATCCAAAAAGACAATCACAAAATTATCCAGGTACTCTCTGAAAATTCCATTCATTAAACACATGAAAACAACTGGTGCATTTGATAACCCAAATGGCACCATTGTGAACTCATAATGACCATACCTTTTTCTGAAAGAAGTCTTGTTGATGTCTTCTTCTTTAATTCTTATCTGATGATAACCTGACCTGAGATCAATCTTGGAGAATACTTTTTCATTCTTCAATTGATCAAAGAGGTCATCAATCATTGGCATAGGATACTTATTCTTCACAGTTACCTTGTTCAGTTTCCTTAAGTTAATGCAAAGTCCTAATGTTCCATATTTTTTCTTCACAAATAATACTGGGGCATCCCAAGGTGACACACTTGGGTGTATATACTCCTTCCTAAAAAACTCTTCAAGTTGCATTTGTAATTCCTTCAATTTTGGTGTACTCATCCTGTAATGAGTCTTGGATACTAGGGCTTCTCCAGGCATCAAATTGATGGAGAAATAAATATCTCTTTTAGGGGGTAATCGTGGTATTTATTTGAACGCATCTTCAAACACTTTTAGGAATGCACAACCTTCAATATTGACACCTTGTATTTATGTGTTTCTTTCATATGTGTTACAAATATTTGACATCCTTTTTTGTAACATTTCTTAAGCTGCAATGCTGAAATTTCTCTGATAGTTACTTCCCTAGGAATTCCCTGTATTGTCCTTAGGCTTCCTTCTTCATCCAATAAAGTAAATGCATTATTATGACAGTATAGGATAGCATGGTTTTGGTCTAACCAGTCCATACCAATTAGACAGTCATAGGAACCTAAAGGTAGGATGTTCAAGTTTTCCTTGGTGCTCATTCCATTCATGTCCATCGGACATGCCTTAACCATATCATTAATTTTTCTTTTAGATCATGTAGCCATCTGCACCAACCAATATTTTTCATGCTTGTTTCTTTTCAACTGAAATATTTCCACCATCTTAGGATCTATATAACTATGAATATCTCTTAAATCAATTAAAATAGCAATGGTTTGGTTGTTGAGCTTACCTTCTACTTTAATCATATGTGATTGAAACTCAACTTGCTTGTTGTCTAGGGCTGCATGGATCCTAGGTACATTTATTCCTATGTCCTCCATTATTTCATCTTGTTTTACATTGTGAGAAGTAATCACTTTTTCAACACTGTGAGGACAATCTCGATACATATGATATCCCTTACAACCCCAACATTGAATAGGTGGATTCGTTGGCATTTCCCCCCCTGTCTCAATCATTCTGGGTTCTTTGGAAGTTGGTTGTCCCTGATCAGGATTATTTCTAAAGAATGGTCACTTATTCCTATTTTTCCTCTATTCCATCTTGTTTTTCTTTTTTCCTTCACAAGATTTTTGGAAATGCGAACTTCCTTTATGATTATCATATAGGCATTAACTCGCCTTATCGTCTCCTCCAATGTTTTGGGATCATCATATTGTATCTTGTGATCAATGAATAGTGGAAGCCCACTTAAATACCTCTAAATCTTAAATAACTCTTACTTGATCAAAGAAACATACTTTAGTAGCTCTAAGAACCTTATTTCATATTCTTCTATGGTCATACTCCAAAGCTTCAGTTCAAAGAGCTCCATTTTCTTGTCATAGTATCTCTTAGTCAAGTATTTCTTTTGAAAATACCTCTTGAATTCCCTCCAAGTAAAATTCTTCTCATCATTGTGTTGCACCTTCAAAAACTGATCCCACCACATGGATGTATTTCCCTTGACATTATAGATGGAAATTCTTCCTTCTTCATGTGAACAGTAATTATGTAATTGAAAATAATTTCTCATGCCTAGAAGCCATGTCTCTACAAATTCATCCTTTTTGTGATCGTCATCAAATGTAGGAGGTTTGATTTTGTTTATTTATCCTTGTATCTCATCCAGCCCAAACCTCTTCTTATGCTTCCTCACAGGGGATATACTTGAGCTAATGGGTTCTCTCCTATTGGAATGTCTTGGGGAGTGATGGTGATGTCTTCTAACACTTATTGTTCTTCTTCCCTCATTCAAGGACCTATGAATTCTTGATTTTCTTGTGTCATTGTCCTTGTCCATCTTCTTTTCTATTTTTTCCAAGCTCTACATTAGATTTATGTTGAATCCCTCCTCCTCCTCCTTGGATTTCATAAGCCTATCATTATAAACTGCACCAAACAAGATTTTCCATGCTTGTTTGTTGTCACATGCAAGATTTCCACCAACTTAGGATCTATATAACTATGACTAGCTCCTAAATCAATTAAAATAGAAATGGTTTGGTTGTTAAGCTTACCTTATACTTCAATCATATGTGACTGAAACTCAACTTGCTTGTTGTCTAGGGATGCATAGATCCTAGGTACATTTATGCCCATGTCCTCCACCATTTCAACTTGTTTTACATTGTGACTAGTCCTCACTTTTTCACCTTTGTGAGGAAAATATCGATACATATGATATCCCTTACAACCACAACATTGAATAGGTGGATGCCTTGAAATTTTCCCCCCTATCTCAATCGTTCTGGATTCTCTGGAAGCTATCTATCCATGATACGGATTATTTATGAAAAATGGTGGCTTATTCCCCTTTTTCCTTTGTTCCATCTTGTTTTTCGTTTTGTCTTCCCAAGATTTTTGGAAAGTTGGCCTTCCTTTATGTTGATGATATATGCATTTAGCTCCATTTATGGTCTCCTCCAAGGTTTTGGGATGATCATATTGTATCTTTTCACCATTGAATGGTGGCAGCCCACTTAAATACCTTTGAATATTAATGACCTCTTCCTTAATGAAAGAAACATACTTTAGTATTTCTAATTTTTTTTTTCATATTCTTCTATGGTCATACTATTAGGATTGAGTTCAAAGAACTCCTTCATTTTATTGTCATAGTATATGTTAGTCAAGTATTTATTTTGAAAATACCTCTTGAATTCCCTCCAAGTAAAATTTATCTCATCAATGTGTTTCACCTGCACAAACTGATCCCACCACATGGATGCCTTTCCCTTGAGTTGATAGATTGAAATTATTCCTTTTGCATTTGAAGAGTAATTATGTGATTGAAAATAATTTCTCATGCCTAGCAACCATGTCTTTGCATCTTCATCCTTCTTGTGATCATCATCAAATGTAGGAGGTTTGATTTTGTTCATTTCTCCTTGTATCTCATCCACCCCATACCTATTCTTATGCTTCCTGACAGGGGATGGACTTGAGCTACTGGGTTCTCTCCTATTGGAATGTCTTGGGGAGTGATGGTGATGTCTGTTGATACTTCTTGTTCTTCTTCCCTCATTCTGAGACACGTGAATTCCTTCTTTGATTGTGTCCTTGTCCTTGTCCATATTATTTTCTATTTTGTCCAAGATTTTCATTAACTTTATGTTGAAGCCCTCCTACTCCTCCTTGTCTTTCATAGGCCTCTCATTATCAGTTGCACCAACCAAGATTTTCCATTCTTGTTTCTTGTCAAATGCGATATTTTCATCATCTTAGGATATGTATAACTATGACTAGATCCTAAATCAATTAAAATAGCAATGGTTTGGTTGTTAATCTTACCTTCTACTTCAATCACATGTGATTGAAACTCAACTTGCTTGTTGTCTAGGGTTGCATATATCCTAGGTACATTTCTGCCCATGTCCTCCATTGTTTCATCTTGATGTACATTGTGAGAAGTCCTCACTTTTTCACCTCTGTGAGGACAATATTGATACATATGATCTCCCTTACAACCCTAGCATTGAATAGGTGTATGCCTTGGAATTTTCTCACCTGTCTCAATTGTTCTGGGTTCTATGGATGTTGGTTGTCCCTAATAAGGATTATTTATGAAGAATGGTGGCTTATTCCTCTTTTTCCTATGTTCCATCTTGTTTTTACTTTTTTCTTCCCAAGATTTTTGGAAGGTTGGCCTTCCTTTATGTTGATCATATAGTCATTTATCTCACCTTATGGTCTCCTCCAATGTTTTCGGATCATCATATTGTATCTTGTCACCGATGAATGGTGGAAGCCCACTTAAATACCTCTGAATCCTAACAACCTCTTCCTTGATGAAAAAAACATAATTTAGCAGTTTTAAAATCTTTCTTTCATATTATTCTATGGTCATAGACCCAAGATTGAGTTCAAAGAGATGCTTAAATTTCTTTTCATAGTATCTCTTAGTCAAGTATTTATTTTGAAAATACCTCTCGAATTCTCTCCAAGTAAAACTTATCCATCTTCTTTTCTATTTTATCCAAGCTATGCATTATCTTTATGTTGAAGCCCTTCTCCTCCTCCTTGTCTTTCATAAGCCTCTCATTATCAGCCGTATAATTTTGAACATCCTTTTGAAAAAATTTAATGGTCTCTACCATATTCATGTTTTCTTCCTTTCCTTATCCATGTCCATTTGAGTTTGCACCTTCAATACCCATATGGATATCCATACCTCTGATATCATCTTCCTATATGTATTCCCCCTATGTATCTTCCATCCCTCTGCACTCTGTGTTGATCCTGCTCTGATCTAACAATTGTTAACTCTGCAAAATGTGCAACTAACAAAACTTGTTAGGATGATTGGTTTAACAAATTGAGGAAATTATGCTCAAGTTTGGTTCCATAATGCATCATAATTATTTATCCTAATTTTATTGAAAATTGAATGCCCAGGTCAATTTTCTAGGATAATAGTTAAATTCAATTGTTCAAGATCTTTTCAATGTCTGCTTCCATGCTTAATTATGAGTTTTATTAGAAAGTTATGGATATTTGAAATTTTTCCTTCCTGGGAGGTAATCCCTGTACAATTGTTCTTCTTCTTTAGAGTCGAATTAGCTCTTGGACCCATGTTGGATCCTCTATTTAGTTGCACATTCCCTATTTACTTCTTTAGGTGTAGGCCTGTACAAATTGGAACCCTACGGACTCCTTCTTTTATCCCCCTATCTACCTTAAAGATAATAATAATAAAAAAATTGTGCTAGCCCTTGTTCTTCTGTGGAAAACTCACATGACCATGGGCTAATCCTCGATGCTTAGCCACAAGGTGTTATTCAGAGATTCAGGACTTTGGAGCTTTGGAACTTCAGGCTTCGAAAGTTCTTACAACAACTCACCTTAACTCTCTCAAACGTCAAACTGGCGAACTCTTGAATGATACTTCTTCATAGCCTTGAGGCTCCGTTGTTTCATAGCTTCGCACTTCAGAGGTTTCACCTTCATCACACTTCATTTTCCCCAAATGCCGAAATGGAAAACTTCTGAATAGATGCTTCTTCGGAGCTTCGGGGCTCTGGTACTTCAGAACTTCGAGCTTTCGAGGTTCTTCCTACACCATACAACATTTTCTCCAAACTCTAAAGTGGCTAACTCACCGAGGGATGCTTCTCCAAATTTTTGGGTCTTTGGTACTTCGGAGCTTCGGGATTTGGAGGATTTTTCAACATAACCCAATCTTTCATCCGAATGATGAATTTCAAAACTTTCGGGGTATCATTAGCAACTATGCACCAGGAGGTGATACGTGGAAAAATATGGAGATGACACGTGGACCAATCGATAGGTGACACGTGTCAAGTACCAATTACACAAAATATCTGTGAAAATCATGAATGAAGATGACATGTGGCATGCTTAATATGGGTCCACACCACCCTAGGTGATGTCACCATGCCACATCACTATGATGCTCCTAGACTTTGATACTCCAAACTTAGGAGGATTTCACACCAGTGCACTTCAAAACACTCGAACATCGAACTGGAAAACTCTTGAATCATCTCTCTCTGAAGCTTCACAACTTCAGTGCTATGGAGCCTTGGGCTTCGGTGATATTCTCAGTATAACACAAAAAATCTCTTGAACATCGAACGTTTGAACATGGGCTCCCTAGAGCTTTAGGACTCTGGCACTCCGGGACTTTGGAACTTCGGGCTTCAGAGGTTTTTTCCTTTAAATACTTCAAAATTATCGAATGTTGAACTGACAAACTCCTGAATCATTGCTCTCCGGAGCTTTAGGAATTTGGAGCTTTGGAACTTTGGGATTCAGAGGTTTCTTCCAAAACACACTTCAAAACTCTTGAATGTCGAGTCTCCGAACTCCCGATCAAGTGCTCCCCAAAACTTTGGGACTTCGAATCTCCAGGACTTCGAAACTTTGGGGTTCATTGAACTTCCAAACATAACACCACAAAACTCTTGAACACCAAACTTTCAAACACTCGAACAAGTTCTCCCCGAAACTTTGGGACTTTGGCTCTTCAAGACTTCAGAACTTCGGCCTTCAAAGAAATTCCAAACATAGCTCCACTAAACTCCCGAACACTGAACTTCCAAACTCCTGAACAATCACAAATCTATGAACATGTGTCCCACAACCACAAATGGTTTGGATTGACTCTAGACTTCGAGAGTTTGGGGAAATATCCTCCAAGTGACACAAGGACTAAAAACTCTCATAGTGCCAAACCACCAAATCATGATATCTACAGCCCGGATTGTTTCCACGGCTAATCCAATAGTCAATCATTACTCCTGATGATCTACGAAATAGATTCACTTCAGGACTTCGAAGCTTCGAGGATTTTTCTTCCTTTTCCTCGAATATTTAAAAATCGTCAAAGCATCGAATTCCAAAGGACTTGAGGGTTTAACCAACACATTCCTTTTCCATATCTGATGGTTGTGAAGTATTCGGTCCCCTCATAAAAAAATATCACCCATCTCCTTCTCACAAAGAGATATATCTTCTTTTGGGGACTTAAAGAAACCTCTCGCACGCTCTTTGAACTTCAAATTAAACCAAGTCTATTTCATAATTTGCTTGAATAAGATATTAATTACGATTATCTCACCACTTGGCTAGTTTCCTTAAACTTCCAAGAATTTAACAACAAAAATTGGGACCTTTACCCAATTCCACGCAATTCAATCAATTCAACTTGTCCGACCCATCTAGGATCAGTGCTAGAAACTGGGGCTCTGATACTATATTGTAACATCCCAAACCCTAGACTACTAGGCTATGCCACACAAGATGTTTCGATGAACTGTATATAAATTAAAAACATACCAATATTTTGGAAATACAATTAATGCCATTAACTGTATTAATAAAAAATTTCATTCCCACAGTATATAAATTTAATAGACAATTAATACTCTACATATAAACAGATTCATGCATAATAGACAGTTAGTAATACATATGCAATATTCATAGGAAGAAATGCATGTATCATTACACAACATGTAAATTAATGCACAATTTATACTTATATATGATAAATAAGATCACCAACTGTGTGAGGACCTTCCACACTCCTCCCACCCTTAGATCGAGCTATGCAGAACTCAAATTAGTGGTCACCCCCGAATTGGGAATAAACTCCACCTGGGTAAAGGTATTCTTAACCAGGATGATGTTCCTTAGAAAACAAGAAGGACAATGTCACAGGTTCCAACTCCAACTAATAGTCTACAACTTCACATTCTCCACATGCCTCTCCCATCCCAGGAAGTTTGACCCTTATCTAATCAACATTCCTTTGACTACCCCACTTCCCTTCTAGGGCTTCAGTAATAGGCCATACAGGTAGTCTCAAAGAACTCTAGTTTCAATTTATCACCTTCGGGAAATAAATTTTCTAGCAATTCTCTCACCCAGAGAGAATTTCTCACGGGCCTAAAAACCAGCCTCTCGAGTCTTCTACAGGCTTGAAAACCCACTTATTCAGTCTTCTACGGGTCTGACAACCCACTTCTTTGGTATAGGTCCTAAGATCCAAAGGTATTATCTTCGTACAGGTACAAGTACAAGAAATACAGTGGACTACTAAAAATATGCCAATCCAATAAAATGGAGGAATGATGGGGAAATAAAATGATGGACTCCTAGAATCATGGCATGAATGGCATCTTGGTAAAATGGTATTGTGATAGACACAACCGATTTCGGAGGACAACTCCAAACTTGTGAGTGTAGGAAATGGAGGAAAAATGCATGATGGACAACACACTGGAAAAAATGAGAGAATCCATGGATCCTGAAAATGCACTAAGTCACCACTATTTATGTGCTCAACTTGACACTTGTATTCTTGATATCTTCTTTGGCCCACTTGTCCCCTTCCTTAAAAATTAATATAAAAATAATTATCCACATTTAGTACAATAACGAATATTAGTATAATAATCATTTTTGGCTTAAGTTCCCTAGATTATCCCCTTAAACTTAAGGTTTATCCCCCCCCTTTTCCCTAACCGGTGGATTTCAGTCCCCAATACACTTTCACGTGGTTGGTCTGCATGCAGTGGCATGTTTTTCATTAAAAATTGCATGTAAATACATTTATGTTTATATTACAGACATATTGTCTTTTTTGCATCCCGTCTTACCAACCTAAGTAAAATTATATTTACATTTACAAATGGGGTTCAGCCTAGGGGTGTTACAAAGAGAACTAACCAGACTTACTTAGACAGTAAGGAGAGTTAACACAACATCTCCAAATAGAAAAGACCTCTTAAACTGCTCACACGCACTTGAAGCATAAAATTAAAGAACGCAATTCTCTTTTACTTTTCTTGATAATCACATCTAACTTATAAGACTTATGTAACCAACAATAGGAAAAAAAGAGTCACAATACCTAATAAAWATCCCAAGAACCAATGCCAAAACCCCAGAAAGATAAAGAAGAGTAAAAAACCATTCCTTTGGAGATGCACGTGACTATGTATAAGGTAGAGTGTGTATGTACATGAATGTATCAAAGAAAAAGATCATATGTAYGTGACTATTGTAACATCCCACRTTGGYGCTCTCAGAACACTTTTTGWTTGAGGACACTTGCTCGTAAGTGATCCAGACTATTATGATATTAAAACTTTTGTCSTTGATTATGATGAGTTATGATAGATGACATGATGTTTTTMTKCATTGACATAGAYAGGTGCTATTGACTCGGTTTTACTGAGTGTGCAGGGTTTTGGACCTTGAGGATGCAGAGGCATCGRTGGAACCCTTGRACTTCAGATCGAGTTAGGGAGTGTGTTATTGGGGTTTGGTTGTTTTACTGTGATTTTAGTACATTTGATTAGATGATATGATGCAGACATGTCTGACATGATTGTTGATGATGCAGGCTGACAATAGCTTGCYGACCAGACTCACATATGGAGTAAAGGGGTCACACACAACTACCAGAGAGGTTGAGGGAGAGGTGTGGACAACAGTCCTGCCACAGCCTACTAGCACTCTCGTCGTGGCTCGAACTGTAGGCTAACAATTACCTAGTTTGAGAGGACTCACGATGCCACGAGGGCATACCTGGGAATACAATATAAGGAGGCAATTAATTTATTTTAAACTTTTGATAATTTAAGAAGGTATTAAATTATTAGTAAAAATGAAAAGAGGTTATTTATAAAATATAAGGAGGCATTTAATTTATTTTAAACTTTTGATAATTTAAGAAGGTATTAAATTATTAGTATATGGGGAAAGAGGAAATATAAAATTTAGGAAACTAAGGAATGGAGGAAACATAATAAGGGAAAGAGGGGAACTTATGGTTAAAAGCGAGGTCAACTTAGTAAAGAAACTGCAATTAAGAACCTTCTAAATTGAACTAAATTAGCAACTTCATTTTAGGGAAAGTATTTAAACCTATAAGAGAATCTAGGAACACCTAGGCATAAATTTAGGAGTAACTCTAGGTGGGTGAGGGAAATGAGACAATTATTAATTTAAAGAACATAATTATTGGAGGAAAGTGGGGGATGGATGACACTTGTACGAAGGAGAATTTTTTGAAGATTTTTATTAAAACTTGAAATTTAATGAGATTAGGGAAAGGATGGAAGTTCTAAAATTCTATAAAAGAGAGAGAGGAGAAGGAAGAAGGGGATCGGTTGTTAGCGTAACATTACGATGTCAGATTTGTCACTTGACTGATTACTTGTGGGGAGTTGGGATTTCCTAGCTCAGATAGGAGCGGTAGCTTGGCCTTGCGAGGTGAGCTAGGAGCTAGACGTAACATCTGGATAGTGTGTGGCCCCTTTACGAATCATGGGGATAAGGGGGAAGCAGAGTTCCCCTAGCGATTGGCTGGGAGGTACAAGTGAGGTCTCGACGGTCGGCGAGAGGGAGCGACTGAGAGCGCGCAGACGACACTCAAAGTAGGCAAAAGGGCAACGATACGCTTCTTTATTGAATGATAGTATGTTGTAGGATTTAAGATTTAGATCGGTGTGTGTATTGAGTAGAAAATATTTAACTTTAATCTATGTTTATTTCTTGTTGGATTCACTGTTTTTATTACTCCAGCATTGGTAAATATATGAAAAATGTGACATATGTAAAATGTTTCCTCTGCTTTCTGTTATGCTTGATGGATAATAATAGCCTGCAAATGATGCAACAAATGAGAGTTTATTTATTATAAATTATTACTAATGTGAATGAGTGTTAGTGAAATTTTACATGCAGTAATTTATATCCTTTTTGCTTACTGTAATCATGTAAAAATTTACATCTAAAACAAATCCAGTGATAACAAAATTTTATACGCTAGACAGCATTTTGGTTGGAGAATTCTCAACACCATGCCTTGCTCACAAAATTTTACACTTGACTGCGTTGAGCCACACTTTGTCTGCATGGTGTCTTCTCGGCGAGTAGTAAGGCGGGAGGACTATGTGCGTTTTCCCACGATTGGGTTTTAAAATTCATTGTGACTGTGTGTGGTTGATGCCACATTTGCTTTTTAATAAGGTTGTGTTCATGCTAACTGTGGCTTTCATTTGCGTGCCTGAGCTCCTCTCGTATTGACTATGATTTCTTTTTACCCTCTTTTGTTGATTTGTGTATTGTCGTGGAGACCACGATGTGCCCTCTAAAACGTGACTGTGGTATGACTGATAACGCCCCATTTTTTCTTTTAAAATATTGATTGAGTTGTCAAATTGTCCACGGTTGGGCTGTTTAAACATTCGCCTGGGTCTGCTCACAAAACGCTCACGATTTGCCTGGGATTGACTATGTCTTGCCCATGATTTCTGGCGTTGGGCCTATACCCCCAAAAATAAATCTGTCATTGCCTGGTCAGGATGGATTTCGTGCTATTCTCTGTGGGTTTTTTTTTCTGTGTTAAATGGCCACCGTTTGATTTAGTGCGTTTCCTAAGTTGGCCACCTTTACCCACGATTTTGGGGGCTGTAAGACATTGACGGAGTGTGTTTATTCCACCCACTATTTTAGCCTGCCAATCCATTTGGATTCTTGCTGTACACGCCCACTTGTCATGTTTCTAGCCTAAAGATAGATTTTCGCCTTCCTCCAATACCTTCTGCACCTCATTTACTACCTGCTCTCTGAGTGTCTAACCCTGCGATTCAGAAATTCGACCACATCACCTTTCCTTTGTTGGTCTAGCATTGAGTTTTTCTTTCCTTTTACAGTGATACAAATATCTTTGATAGACCGTTTCACCAGTTTCTTAGTAAGCGATTTACCTTTCAGACAATTTCCTTTATTACGACAATTGCCCATTGGGTTTTGAGCTAGGCGAGTCTACTGTCAGTCATTTAGTTAGAAGGTTATGGAATGAAATCGACTTTTTCCTTTTACTTGACAATGTTAAATTTAACCCTTAGGTTCATAACTACTACTAATTGGGTTAACCCTCTTCAATTGTAGATAATTGGTTAATTTATCTTATGCCTAATGAATAATGTTGCATTAGGAATAATGTTGTGTTAAGAATAACGCCGGAGTAAAATCTTATAGCAGTTTGAAACCTGTCTTCACGATTTTTGCTAATTGGTGAACCTAGGTCAATAGGAGGGTTTAGTGGGTGATAAGTCATTGGCTGGCCACGATGGTGGAATAGTTATTTTATTTGCAAAGATTTTATAATATAATTATGGTAATGATGTTATAGTTTAGTTACTTTAGTTGCAAAGCTTTTATAATATATGTTGTCATTTATGGTAATGTTAAGGATGTTATCATTTATAGTTTAGTTACTTTAGTTGCAAATATTTTATAATATATGTTGTCATTTATGGTAATGTTAAGGATATTATCATTTATGGTAATGTTATTGTAGTTTAGTTACTTTAGTTGCAAATCTTTTATAATATAAAAGGTAAGGATGTTATCATTGATGGTAATGTTATTGCAGTTTAGTTATTTTATTTGCAAAGCTTTTATAATATAAAAAGTAATATGGTTATCATGTATGGAAAAGGTTATTGTGGTTTTATTTTTATTTGATAACATATAAGATGCATTGTAATTGAAATTTATTGCAAGGCTAGCGTGATATAAGATGTAAGGTTGTTATTATTTTATGAAAATGTTATTGTAAATTTTCAGTGTTA
>JZKD02S1625007.1:48717-69740 GCA_000966675.3 Picea glauca
ATAAGTTATTATGAGTTAGTAAATGGGGATTTTCATTTAATTGAATGTACATTATCTTAAGGTTGGACTTAGTAACTCGTCGACTAATGGAAATCATATGGAGTGATTGATCTTCCTTTAATGCCAATTTGAGTCGTGGTAATTGTCGAGGCTTAAATAGTGGTTGGTTGTTGTCGGAGTCCTTTCTGACTTGCGCCTTCCATTGATCTAAAAATGAAGAAGGCTTGTAATCTTGAAAATATTTGCAAGTAAAATTTATGTGTTAAAATGAAAATGGATCATCTTTGCAACACAATTTTTAATAGGATTTACTCATTCAAGATGCATATAAACAACAACATAATCAATGAATAGAAAACACATAACATAGAAAATGATAAAGGAGTTCACCCCTCTCTTGGGATACATCTTTATGTGCGTCTTAGATCTTTATGTTGTTATCGCATTGCATGCAACATGTTCGTCATCGTATGGTGACACAGAGTCGAATGTATTTATTATCCTTGTACACATGCGCGCATACACAAAAAAAATAAAATTGCAATTGTTATAAGAGGTTTGTTGTCGTAACGAGGAGGTTGTTACATATGGTATTAGAGCGGGTTCAACCCGCGACTTGGGATCGCTATGGCTTTCGCTGACATGATTTTATTGTACTATTGCTAATAGAGTTGATTTTGTGCGTGCAGGTAATCATGGTTAGAGGACGTCGCGGACGCAGACAAAGGGGTGCTAGGGGAGGAGGCGCGAAGCACCCAGTAGCATCCACACTGGAGGGGTTTAACCCCCAGGGAGACGAGCAGGTGCTCGAACAGTGGAAGATAGAAAATGGGGATGTAGTCGGGATGATGAGATCCTTTCAGCGTATGTCTGAGGCACTGATATGCCATTTGGACAGAGACAGGGCCAGAGCGTCGGCGCCCACTGGGGATCCGCCACAAGCACCGAATATTACTGGTAGCATTCACCGTGGACTCGAGAAGGTCAAATTTCTCGATTTCTTTGGTGCCTCGAACGGTGTAGCCACTGAGGCATGGTTGGAGAACAAGGCGATGTGCTTCGTACTTCGCGACTATACCTCCAACATGAAGATCTGCATGGCGGTCTTTCAACTAAAGGGGTTCTCTCTTCTATGGTGGAAGACACTCCTACCACACATGAACATCATTGTCGAATATTTGTCATAGGAACGGTTCTGAGAGAGGTACCTTTCAGAGGAATTCATTGAGCATCAACTCAATGAGTTCAATGCCTTACGACAGGGAGGTCATACGGTGCCTGAGTACGAGGCCAATTTTATGGAGTTGCTCCGGTACGCTCCACACCTTAACACGGAGAAACATAAGGTCAACAGGTTCATGTTAGGCCTTAACGGCAGTCTACGTGCAAATTTAGGATTTTGATGCCTCAAACCTTAAAAGATGTCATCCAGAAGGCCCTCATAGTTGAGGAGGATCTTATTAGGGGGGGTCAGACCAGGACTCCCACAAGACCAGTGGGGGAGAGGTCATCTGGAACCCAACAGCACCAGGCACTAGCGAGACGTACACCGGGATATCGTGGCTTCTATAGGGGATCCACTTTCACTACACCCCGGCGACCACCGCCTCAGCAGTAGACACCTTATCGAGGACCACCGCATCAGCAACAACGTCGCCCACAACAACAACAGTTTAGGCCTGTTCAGCAGAACAGACCAGGGTTCCAGGACGGTGGGCTGTCATCTTCTACTTTGGGTACCAAGACTACTAGGCCGAAGAAGGGGTGTTGGACGTGTGGGGAGCCACACTACTAGCGAAACTGTCCCGTGGAGAGGACCAGAGCATCTGGATCAGTCGGACCCACTACAGTGGGAGATATGGGCAAGGCCTATCGGATTCATGTAGCGGTGAATAACTGCCAGGCAAAGCATCAATCGACTGTGCTACAGAGGACATGTACTTTCACTAACCATACCCTTAGTATTTTGATAGATCTCGGTGCTACCGAGAGTTTCATTTCTGGTGCAGCACTAAAAAGGATTAAGGTAAAGACAGTCGAACAGGACGAGTTTAGCTTCGTAGAGATGGCTTCAAGAGAGAAACAAAAGGTTGGAGGAAAGGTTACGGGTTATGCCCTTAACCTGGGAGAGTTTGTCACAAGGGACAACCTGTATGTCAATATCCTAGGATCTTATGATGTCGTGATTGGTATGGATCAGTTGGAATTGCATGAGGCGATACTCAACTGTAAGACAAAACGGTTGAGCTTGGTCGACAACAAGGGATAGAGACATCTGATTGTAGGACAAAACCAAGGAGTTTCCCTGAGGTTTGTCTCTTCCTTACAGTTATGGAAGAGTATGCGCAAGGGGATAAATCTTTATGCAATCCTTGTGCTAAATGAGAATGGAGTAGCGGAAGGTCTAGAACACCTTCCACTGGTGAAGGAGTTTGCAGACGTATTTCCAAAGGTGTTACCTGGGATGTTGTCGGAAAGGGAATTGGAGTTTACCATAGACCTGAAACTGAGGATTGAACCAATAGCTAGAAGGCCTTATCGGATGTCAACTCTGGAGTTGCAAGAGTTGAAAATGCAACTAAAGGAGTTGCTAGACCTGGGACTGATACATCCTAGTGTGTCACCGTGGGGTGCACCTATTATTTTCATACGAAAGAAGGATGGATCGTGGAGGCTTTGTATTGACTACCGTCAACTGAACAAGGCTACTATCAAGAATCAATATCCCTTGTCGAGAATTGATGATCTGTTCGATCAAATGAAGGGTGAGACAAGGTTCTCCAAGATCGATTTGCGATCAGGGTATCACCAGTTGCGTATCAAGGAGGATGAAGTCCCTAGGACCGCCTTTAAGACAAGGTTTGGACATTACAAGTTTATTGTTTTACCATTTGGAATGACAAACACCTCATGGGTATTTATGAGTTTGATGAATGGGGTGTTCCGCGAGTACTTGGACAAGTTCATCCAAGTGTTCATTGATGATATTTTCATTTACTCTCATATGATGGAGGAGCATGACACCTTATCGAGGACCACTGCATCAGCAACAACGTCCCCCACAACAACAGTAGTTTAGGCCTGTTCAGCAGAATAGACCAGGGTTCCAAGATGGTGGGCCGTCATCTTCTACTTCGGGTACCAAGACTACTGGGCCGAAGAAGGGGTGTTGGACGTGTGGGGAGCCACACTACTAGCGCAACTGTCCTGTGGAGAGGACCAGAGCATCTGGATCAGCCAGACCCACTACAGTGGGAGATATGGGCAAGGCCCATCGGACTCATGTAGAGGTCAATAACTGCCAGGCAGAGCATCAGTCGACTGTGCTAGAGACGACAGGTACTTTCACTAACCAGACCCTCAGTATTTTGATAGATCTCGATGCTACCGAGAGTTTCATTTCTGGTGCAGCGCTAAAAAGGATTAAGGTAAAGACAGTCGAACAGGATGAGTTTATCTTCGTAGAGATGGCTTCAGGAGCGAAACAAAAGGTTTGAGGAAAGGTTACGGGTTATACCCTTAACCTGGGAGAGTTTGTCACAAGGGCCAACTTGTACGTCAATATCCTAGGATATTATGATGTCGTGATTGGTATGGATTGGTTGGAATTGCATGAGGCAATACTCAACTGTAAGACAAAATGGTTGAGCTTGGTCGACGATGAGGGATAGAGACGTCTGATTGTAGGATGGAACCAAGGACTTTCCCTGAGGTTTGTCTCTTCCTTACAGTTATGCAAGAGTATGTGCAAGGGGAGGAAGCTTTATGCGATCCTTGTGCTAAATGAGAAGGGAGTAGCGGAAGGTCTAGAACACCTTTCGCTCGTGAAAAAGTTTGCAGACGTATTTCTAGAGGTGTTACCTGGGATGTCGTCGAAAAGGGAATTGGAGTTTACCATAGACCTGAAATCGAGGATTGAACCAATAGCCAGAAGGCCTTATCGGATGTCAATGGTTTGTCGAGTAATTTTTGAAGATAGCAAATCCGATCACGAAATTGCAGAAGAAAAACAATAAGTTTGTTTGGACCGAGAAATGTACAGAAGCATTTTGGAGGCTTAAAGAGTTGTTGATGACAGCGCCGATACTAAAGGTCCATGACATGGACACGAACTTCTTGGCATGCACTGACGCATCCAAGGAAGGTTTAGGTGGAGTCTTGATGCAAGACGGATGAGTGATTTCTTACATTTCAAGGAAACTGAGAAGGCATGAGGAGAACTACGCGACGCACGATTTGGAGTTATTATCCATCGTATATGCCTTGAAGGTTTGGAGACACTACCTTATTGGACGAAAATTTGAAGTAAAGGCTTATCATTGTGGACTACAACACATTTTTACGCAAAGCGACCTAAACGCACGGCAACAACGTTGGTCGGAATTGCTTAGCGAGTACGACTTTGAGATTACTTACATAAAGGGAATAGAGAACTGAGTGGTGGATGCTTTGATTTGGAGGCCACGCATCCTTTCAGTGTTGCCTCTTTAGACGAATCTATGTGAAAATATTCTAACTTTACAGTGTGACGACGACTGGTACAAAGAGGTCGAGGGTTTTATCGAACAAAACACAATGATGGTACCACGATATGAGGGATTTTCATTTGATAGCGATGGGTTTTTGAGGTTTAAAATTCGGATTTACATACTGCAAAATGACAAGTTGAGGATGTTGATCCTGAGCGAGGCTCATAGAGCAGTTTACGTGGCTCATCCGAGAGTCACGAAGATGAGGGAATATCTTAAACCCTTATTCTTCTGGAGGGAAATGAAGGCCGGCATAGTTAACTATGTGGCCAGCTGTCTGGAGTGTCAATAGGTAAAGGCCGAACATCGACACCCAGCAGGATTACTACAACCACATGCCATTCCAGAATCAAAATGGGAGGTCATTTCGATGGATTTTATTGTTGGATTAGCACTAACGGAAAGGAGACATGACTCGATTTTTGTAGTAGTAGACACTCTGACGAAGAGTGCTCACTTTATTCTTGTGCGTACAACATATCAGGCACCTGAAATTACTAGAGTTTTCATCAATGAAATTGTGAGGCTGCATGGTGTACCACAGAGGATTATATCCGATCAAAGATCGATGTTTACTAGACGATTCTTGACAAGTTTCCAAGAGGCCTTGGGAACCCAACTTAATTTTAGTACTGCATATCACCCAGAGACTGACGGGAAGACCGAACGAGTGAACGAAACCTTGGAAGACATGTTGTGCATGTATGTGATGGACCAACAAAAGCATTGGGAAGAATTCTTTCCACTAGTGGAGCTTTCTTACAACAATAGTTACCAAAGCACTATTAAGATGGCGCCTTTCGATATTCTTTAAGGGAGACCGTGTCGGATGCCCTTGAGTTAGGATCGGCTTGAGCATACGGTCCTGGTGGGACCAGAAGTGATCCAAAAAATGCAAGAACAAATGCAAACCATAAGACAAAAGATTAAAGAAGCGCAGGATCAACAGAAGAGTTATGTCGATGCGCACCGAGTCGATCGTAGTTATGAGGTCAGCGATCAAGTCTTATTATGGGTTAAACTGCATAAGATTTCAATCAAGTTTGGAAAGGGAGCTAAACTCTCTCCTAGGTTTGTGGGACCTTTCGAGATTGTGGAGAGAAAGGGGCCCATGGCCTATCGACTAGCCTTGCCTGGTTCCTTGAGGCGTATACACGATGCTTTTCATGTTTATGTTTTGAGACATTATATTAGTGATCCTACACATGTTATTGACATGAGTTCCTTGCAGGTATCAGACAAAGGAGCGCTCACGGCTAAGCCAATCCACATCTTATATCATCATTCTCAATAATTACGATGTCGAATGGTAGATTAGGTCAAGGTCCAGTGGGACAATTATAGTCCGCACTCGGTGACCTGGGAGGATGCATATGATATGCGGCAGCAGTTTCCATTTTTGTTTGATAGATAGACTTATGATACTGTGACACACTTATTTCGGCATTTATACTATGAAACTTCGAGATGAATTTTAGACCAAGAGGGGGTGTATGTAACATCCCGCTCTAGCGCTCTGAGAACACTTATTCTTTGAGGACACTTGGTCGCAAGTGATCCAGACTAGTATGATATTAAATCCTTTGTCCTTGATTATGATTCATTATGATAGATGACATGATGTTTTTCTACATTGACATAGACAAGTTCTATTGACTCGATTTTACTGAGTGTGTAGGGTTTTGGACCTTGAGGATGCAGAGGCATCGACGGAACCCTTGGACTCTGGATCAACTCAGGGAGTGTGCTATTGGTGTTTGGTTGTTTTACTATGATTTTAGTACATTTGATTAGATGATATGATGTGGACATGTCTGACATGATCTTTTATTATGCAGGCTAACAATAGTTTGCCGACCAGACTCACATATAGAGTAAAGGGGTCACACACAACTACCAGAGAGGTTGAGGGAGAGGTGTGGACAACAACCCTGCCACAGCCTACTAGCACTCTCGTTGTGGCTCAAACTGTAGGTTAACGATTACCTAGTTCGAGAGGACCCATGATGCCGCGAGGGTAGACTGTGACAATCGCTTGTGATGATTCTAAGGGGTATGCAATAAGGTGGGGGCCTTATTCCTTAGAATCCCTTAGTCTCCCACAAGTTCACCTAGTGGAGTGTTGACTCCAGGGGTTATTGATGTCTACCATTCAGCCAAGAGGGAAAGAATGGAAGTTCTAAAATTCTATAAAAGAGAGAGAGGAGAAGGAAGAAGGGGATCGGTTGTTAGCGTAACGTTACACAGCTGGATTTGTGACATGACTGATTACTTGTGGGGAGTTGGGATTTCCCAGCTCAGATAGGAGTGGTAGCTCAGCCTTGCGAGGCGAGCTGGGGGCTAGACATACCATCTCGATAGTGTGTGGCCCCTTTGTAGCTCAAGAGTCTAACGGGGAAGCAGAGTACCCCTAGCGATTGGCTAGGAGGTACCGGTGAGGTCTCGATGGTCGGCGAGCGGGAGCGACTCGGAGCGCATGGACGACACTCGAAGCAGGAAAAAGGGCAATGGTACGCTTCTTTGTTGAACGATAGTATGTTGTGGGATGTAAACTTAGATCGGCGTGTGTATTGAGTAGAAAATATTTAACTTTAATCTGTGTTTATTTCTTGTTGGATTGACTGTTTTTATTACTCCAGCATTGGTAAATATATGAAAAATGTGCCAGATGTAAAAGGTTTCATCTGCTTTCTTTTATGCTTGATGGATAATAATAGCCTGCGAATGATGCAACGGATGAGAGTTTATTTACTATAAATTATATCTAATGTGAATGAGCGTTAGCGAAATTTTACATGCAGTAATTTATATCCTTTTTGTTTACTGTAATCATGTCAAAATTTACATCTAAAACAATTCGAGTGATAGAAAATTTTTATACGCTAGATAGCATTTTGGTTGGAGAATTCTCACCATCGTGCCTTTCTCATGAAATTTTACTCCTGGCTACGTTGAACCATGCTCCGTCTGCGTGGTGTCTTCTCGGAAAGTAGTAAGGCAGGAGGATTGTGTGTGTTTTCCCATGATTGGGTTTTAAAATTCATTGTGACTATGTGCGGTTGCTACCACATTTTCTTTTTAATAAGGTTATGTTCATGCTAATGGTGGTTGTCATTTGCGTGCATGAGCTCCTCTCTTATTGACTACGATTTTTTTTTTACCCTCTTTTGTTGATTTGTGTATTGTCGTGGAGACCACGATGTTCCCTCTAAAATGTGATTGTGGTATGACTGATAACGCCCCATTTTTTCTTTTCAAATATTGATTCAATTGTCGTATTGTCCACGGTTGGGCTGTTTAAATGTTCACCTGGGTCTATTGAAAAAATTCCCACGATTTTCCCAAGGTTGACTATGTCTTGCCCATGATCTCTGGCATTGGGCCTGTACCCCCAAAAACAAATTAGCCACTACCTGGTCAGGATGGATTTCGTTCTGTTCTCTGAGGTTTTTTTTTCTGTGTTAAATGGCCACCATTTTCTTTAGTGCATTGCCTAAGCTGGCCACCTTTACCCGCTATTTTGGGGGCTGTAAAACATTGACGGAGCATGTTGATTCCACCCACTTTTTTAGTTGTTCAATCCATCTGGATTCTTGTTGTACGCGCCCACTAGTCATGCTGCCAACCTGAAGACAGATTTCCGCCTTCCTCCAATACCTTATGCACCTCATTTACTACCTGCTCTCCGAGTGTCTAACCCTGCGATTCAGAAATTCGATCACGTCCCCTTTCCTTTGTTGGTCTAGCATTGAGTTTTTCTTTCCTTTTGCAGCGATACCAATATCTTTGACAAACTGTTTCACCTGTTTCTTAGTAAGCGATTTAGCTTTCAGACAATTTCCTTTATTACGGTAGTTTCCCATTGGGTTTTGAGCTGGGCGAGTCTATTGTCAGTCATTTAGTTAGAAGGTTATGGAATGAAATCATCTTTTTCCTTTTACTTGACAATGTTAAATTTAACCCTTAGGTTCATAACTACTTCTAATTGGGTTAACCCCCTTCAATTGTAGATAATTGGTTAATTTCTCTTCTGCCTAATGAATAATGCTGCGTTAGGAATAATGACGTGTTAAGAATAACGCCATAGTAAAATATTATAGCAGTTTGAAACCTCTCTTCACGATTTTTGCTAATTGGTGAACCTAGGTTAATATAAGGGTTTAGTGGGTGATAAGTCATTGGCTGGCCACGATGGTGGAATAGTTATTTTATTTGAAAATATTTTATAATATAATTATGGTAATGATGTTATAGTTTAGTTATTATAGTTTAGTTACTTTAGTTGCAAAGCTTTTATAATATATGTTGTCATTTATGGTAATGTTAAGGATGCCAAGGATGTTATCATTTATAGTTTAGTTATTATAGTTTAGCTACTTTAGTTGCAAAGATTTTATAATATATGTTGTCATTTATGGTAATGTTAAGGATGTTATCATTTATGTTAATGTTATTGTAGTTTAGTTACTTTAGTTGAAAATCTTTTATAATATAAAAGGTAAGGATGTTATCATTGATGGTAATGTTATTGCAGTTTATATATTTTATTTGCAAAGATTTTATAATATAAAAAGTAATATGGTTATCATGTATGGAAAAGGTTATTGCGGTTTTATTGTTATTTGATAACATATAAGATGCATTGTAATTGAAATTTATTGCGAGGTTAGCGTGATATAAGATGTAAGGTTGTTATTATTTTATGGAAATGTTATTGTAAATTTTCAGTGTTACCAACAAAATACAAAATGTAATGTCCTTGAATTAAGTACAATAAGTTATTATGAGTTAGTAAATGGGGATTTGCATTTAATTGAATGTACATTATCTTAACGTTGGAGTTGGTAACTCGATGACTAATGGAAATCATATGGAGTGATTGATCTTCCTTTAATGCCAATTTGAGTCGTGGTAATTGCCAAGGTTTAAATAGTGGTTGGTTGTTGTCGGAGTCCTTTCTGACTTGCGCCTTCCATGGAGGACGTGGATGTTCATTTATTATTTTTGTACTTGGTTGTAACATCTATTGCTTGGTCTATTGTGTCAAGTGGGATGTAGACACCTCCATGTTCCTAAGAACAGTCGCTAGCCCTGAGACCTTAAATGGTTAAAATCGTAGGGAAATTGGGCTTGAGCATTGCTTATGTATCTTGGAGGTCCTAACCATTGCAGGGTAGGACAGGTGGGTACTCAGTCTTATCATTTTTTGGTTGATTGTTGGTCATTGCTTCCAGAGATTTATTTGCGTCTTAGATCTTTATGTTTTCATCGCATTGCCTGCATCATGTTCGTCATTGTATGGCGATGCAGAGTCAAATGTATTTATTATCCTTGTACACACACGCACACACACACAAAAAGAAAAATTGCACTTGTTATAAGAGGTTTGTTGTCGTAACGAGGAGGTTGTTACATATGGTATCAGAGAAAATTCAACCCACGACTTGGGATTCCTACGGCTTTCGCTAACATGATTTGATTGTACCACTGCTAATAGAGTTGATTGTGTGCATGTAGGTAATCATGGTTAGAGGACACCGTGGAGGCAGACAACAGGATGCTAGGGGACGAGGCGCGACGCCCCCAATAGCATCGATGCCGGAGGGGTCTAAACCCCATGGAGACAAGCAGGTTATCAGATAGGAGAAGATAGTAGTTGGTGATGTAGTCGGGATGATGAGATCCTTTCAGCGCATGTCTGAGGCATTGATTAGCCGTTTGGATAGAGACGAGGCCAGAGCACCGACGCCCACTGAGGTTCCGCCACACGCACCAGCTGTTACTGGTAGCATTCACCGTGAACTTGAGAAGGTCAAATTTCCCGAGTTATTTGGTGCCTCGGACGAAACAACCACATAGGAAGGGTTGGAGAACATGGCGATGTGATTCACACTTCACGATGATACCTCCAACATGAAGATCCGCATGGTGATATTTCAACTAAAGGGGAGCGCTCTTCTATGGTGGAAGACGCTCCTACCACATCTGAACATGGTCGTCGAAGACATGTCATGGGAATTGTTCGAGGAATGGTTCCGAGAGAGGTACCTTTCAGAGGAATTCATTGAGTGTTATCTCAATGAGTTCAATGCCTTACGACAGGGAGGTCGTACGGTGCCCAAGTACGAGGCCCGTTTTATGGAGCTGCTTCGGTACACTCCACACCTTAACAAGGAGAAACTTAAGGTCAATAGGTTTTTGTTCGGCCTTAACGACAGTCTACATGCAAAGGTTAGGATATTGATGCCTCAAACCTTGCACGATGTCGTCTAGAAGGCCCTCATAGCTGAGGAGGAGCTTATCAATGGGGGTCGGACCAGGACTCCCGCGATACCAATGGGGCAGAGTTCATCTGGAACCCAGTAGCACGAGACACTAGTGAGACATACACTAGGATATTGTGGCTTCTGGAGAGGATCCACTTTCACTACAACCGAGTGACCGCTGCCTCAACATCGGACACCTTATCGGGGACCACCACATCAGCAACAACATCACCTACAACAACAACAATTTAGGCCTGTTAAGCAGAGTAGGCCATG
Source organism: Picea glauca (assembly GCA_000966675.3). Classification (NCBI taxonomy): domain Eukaryota; kingdom Viridiplantae; phylum Streptophyta; class Pinopsida; order Pinales; family Pinaceae; genus Picea; species Picea glauca. Next base: position 59,789 of record JZKD02S1625007.1, read on the forward strand.
GTTCTAGGCCGGAGGGCCTTCATCTTCTACTTTGGGTAACAGGACTACTGGGCCGAAGAAGGGGTGTTGGACGTGTGGGGAGCCACACTACCAGCGCGACTGTCCTGTGGAGAGGACCAGAGCGTCCAGATCAGCCAGACCCACTATATTGGGAGATATGGGAAAGGCCCATCGGATTCATGTAGCGATGAATAACTGCCAGGCAGAGCATCAGTCAACTGTGCTCGAGACAAAAAGTATTTTCGCTAACCAGACCCTTAATATTTTGATAGCTCCTGGTGCTACCGAGAGTTTCATTTCTGGTGCAGCACTAAAAAGGATTAAGGTAAAGACAGTCGAACAGGACGAGTTTAGCTTTGTAGAGATGGATTTGGGATCCAAATAGAAGGTTGGAGGAAAGGTTATGGTTTTTGCCCTTAACCTAGGAGATTTTGTCACAAGGGCCAACCTATACATCATGATCCTAGGATCCTATGATGTCGTGACTGGTATGGATTGGTTGGAATCACATGAGGCAATACTCAACTGTAAGACAAAATGGTTGAGCTTGGTTGAAAAGGAGGGACAGAGACATGTGATTGTAGGACGGAACCAGGGAGTTTCCCTGAGGTTTGTCTCTTCCTTACAGTTACATAAGAGTATGCGCAAGGGGTGCAAGATTTATGCGATCCTTGTGCTAAACGAGAAGGGAGTAGCGGAAGGTCTAGAGCACCTTCCAGTGGTGAAGGAGTTTGCGGATGTATTTCCAGAGGAGTTACCTAGTATGCCGCCAGAAAGGGAATAGGAGTTTACCATAGACATGAAATTGGGGACCGAACCAATAGCCAGAATGCCTTATCGGATGTCAACCCTGGAGTTGCAAGAGTTGAAAATTCAACTGAAGGAGTTACTAGACATGGGGTTGATACATCCTAGTGTGTCGCCGTGGGGTGCACCTATTATTTTCATATGAAAGAAGGACGTATCGTGGAGGCTTTGCATTGACTATCATCAACTGAACAAGGCTACGATCAAGAAGAAGTATCCCTTACTGAGAATTGATGATTTGTTTGATCAAATGAAGGGTGCGACGGTGTTCTCCAAGATCAATTAGCGATTAGGGTATCACCAATTGCGGATCAAGAAGGATGATGTCCCTAAGACCGCCTTTAAGATGAGGTTTGGACATTACGAGTTTATTGTTTTATCGTTTGGACTGACAAATGCCCCAGGGGTATTTATGAGTTTGATGACCGGGGTGTTCCATGAGTACTTGGACAAGTTTGTCCAAGTGTTCATTGATGACATTTTGATTTACTCTCGTATGATGGAGGAACACGAAGAGCACTTTCGCTTGGTACTATAGTGTCTGCGAGAGCACAAATTTTATGGGAAATTGTCCAATTTCTCTTTTTATCAATCGAGGATTCACTACTTAGGGCATGTCATCTCCGGCGAAGGTATCGTCGTGCCTCCAGCCAAGGTTGAGGCTATTATGGAATGGCCTGCGCCGACGAATGTCACAGAAGCGTGTAGCTTTATGGGTTTAGTAGGATACTATCGACAGTTTGTCGATGGATTTTTGAAGATAGCAAATCCAATCACGGAATTGAAGAAGAAAAACAAGAAGATTGTTTGGACTGAGAAATGCGCGGAAGCATTTTGGAGGCTTAAAGCTTTGTTCACAAGAGCACCAATACTAAAGGTCCCTAACATGGACGTGGACTTCTTGGTATGCACTGATGCATCCAAGGAAGGTTTAGGCGTAGTCTTGATGCAAGACGAATGAGTGATTGCTTACATTTCAAGGAAACTGAGAAGGCATGAGGAGAAATACGCGCCACACGATTTGGAGTTATTAACCATCGTATATGCCTTGAAGGTTTGGAGACAGTACTTTGTTGGACGAAAATTTGAAGTAAAGGCTGATCATTGTGGACTACAACACATTTTTATGCAAAGCGACCTGAACGCCCGTCAATAATGTTGGTCATAATTGCTTAGTGAGTACAACTTTGAGATTACTTACATAAAGGGAACAGAGAACCGAGTGGCAGATGCTTTGAGTCGGAGGCCACACATCTTTTCAGTGTTGCCTCTTCAGACGAATCTACGTGAAAAGATTTTAACTTTATAGCGTGACGACGACTGGTACAAAGAGGTCGAGGGTGTTATCAAACAAAACACAATGATGGTACCATGATATGAGGGATTTTCATTTGATAGCGATGGGTTATTGAGGTTTAAAAGTCAGATTTACGTACCACCAAATGACGAGTTGAGGATGTTGATCCTGAGCAATGCTCATAAGCAATTTACATGGCTCACCCGGGAGTCATGAAGATGAGGGAAGATATTAAACCCTTATTCTTCTGGAGGGGAATGAAGGCCGACATAGTTAACTGTGTGGCCAGGTGTCTGGAGTGTCAATAGGTAAAGGCTAAACATAAACACCCAGCACGATTACTACAACCACATTCCATTCCAGAATCGAAATGGGAGGTCATTTCGATGGATTTTATTGTTGGATTACCTTTGACAGCAAGGAGACATGACTGGATTTTCGTAGTAGTAGACACTCTGACGAAGAGTGCTCAATTTATTCCTATGCGTATGACGTATCATGCACCTGACATTGCTAGAGTTTTCATCAGTGAGATTGTGAGGCTACATGGCGTGCCTAAGAGGATTATATCCGATTGAGGATTGGTGTTTACTGGACTATTTTGGACGAGTTTCCAAGACGCCCTAGGATCCCAACTTAATTTTACTACTGCATATCACCCGGAGACTGACGAGCAGACCAAACGAATGAACCAAACCTTGGAATACATGTTGCGTATGTATGTGATGGACCAGCAAAAGCATTGGGAAGAATTCTTGCCACTAGTAGAGTTCACTTACAACAACGCTTACCAAAGCACCATTAAGATGGCGCGTTTTGAGATTCTTTACGGGCGACTGTGTCAGACGCCCTTGGGTTGGGATCGGCTTGAGGATAGGGTCCTGGTGGGACCAGAAGTGATCCAAGAAATGAAAGAACAAATGCAAACCATAAGACAAAGGATTAAAGAAGTGCAGGATCAATAGAAGAGTTATGTCGATGCGCACCGAGTCGACCGTAGTTATGAGGTCGACGATCGAGTCTTCTTGCGGGTTAAACTGCATAAGAGTTCGATCAAGTTTGGAAAGGGAGATAAACTCTCTCCTAGGTTCATGGGACCTTTCGAGATTGTGGAGAGAAAGGGGCCCGTGGCCTATCGACTAGCCTTGCTTGGTTCCTTGAGGCGTATGCACGATGTTTTTCATGTTTCTGTTTTGAGACATTATATTAGTGATCCTACACATGTTATTGACATGAGTTCCTTGCAGGTATCGGACGAGGGAGTGCTCACGGCTGAGCTGGTCCGCATCTTAGATCATCGTGTTCGATAATTACGACATTGAACGGTAGATCAGGTCAAGGTCTAGTGGGACAATTATAGTCCGCACTTGGTGACCCGGGAGGACGCATATGATATGCGCCAAATGTTTTCATTTTTTTTTGATAGATAGACTTATGATACTGTGACACACTTATTTCAGCATTTATACTATGAAACTTCGGGACAAAGTTTAGAACAAGAGGGGGTGTATGTCACATCCCGCTCTAGCGCTCTGAGAACACTTATTCTTTGAGGACACTTGCTCGCAAGTGATCTATGATGCATTATGATAGCTGACATGATGTTTTTATGCATTGACATAGACAAGTTCTATTGACTCGGTTTTGCTGAGTGTGCAGGGTTTTGGACCTTGAGGATGCAGAGGCATCGACGGAACCCTTGGACTCTGGATCGAGTCAGGGAGTGTGCTATTGGGGTTTGGTTGTTTTACTATGATTTTAGTACATTTGATTAGATGATATGATACAGACATGTCTGACATGATTGTTGATGATGCAGGCTGACAATAGCTTGCTGACCAGACTCAAATATGGAGTAAAGGGGTCACACATGACTACCAGAGAGGTTGAGGGAGAGGTGTGGACAACAGCCCTGCCAGAGCCTACTATCACTCCCGTCGTGGCTCAAACTGTAGGTTAATGATTACCTAGTTCGAGAGGACCCACGATGACGTGAGGGAATACTGCAACAATCTCTCAAGATGATTCTAAGGGGCACGCAATAAGGTGGGGGCCTTATTCCTTAGAAGCCCTTAGTCTCCCAGAAGTTCGCCTGGCAGAGTGTTGAATCCAGGGGTTATTGATGTCTACCAATCAGTCAAGAGGCGAGTGGCAACCTTGGAACATGTGGTGCATCCTAAAGGGCATGTCACGCAAAAGAATCAAAGAGGCGAGTGGCACCCTTGGAGCACGTGGTGCATCCTGAAGGGCGCGTCGTGCAAAGGAACATATGAGGTGAGTGGCACCCTTGGAGCACCTAGTGCATCCTGAAGGGAACGTCGCGTTGATGATGATAAAGGAACAAACCTAGATGGCCCTAAGACAATCAACACTTTAAGAAAATTTAAAACAATTCCCCTAATTAAATTTCGCCTAGTTCAGAATCAATGCTCTAAGTCTAAAACTTCGCTAGGGGAAAACTTTTGTCTACCTTTAAGAAAATATCTATAAAAAATAAAATAATAAAAAAAAGGGGGGGGGTTAAAATGAAAACCACTGAGTAATAATTTTGGTCTTCATAAAATTTGTAGTAACATGAAGAGAGTAAGCAGTTAAATGAAAACCTGGGAATAAAATATACGGAGACAATTAATTTATTTTAAACTTTTGATAATTTAAGAAGGTATTAAATTATTAGTAAAAATGAAAAGAGGTTAATTATAAAATATAAGGACGCATTTAATTTATTTTAAACTTTTGATCATTTAAGAAGGTATTAAATTATTAGTAGACGGGGAAAAAGGAAATACAAAATTTAGGAAACTAAGGAATGGAGGAAACATAATAAGGGAAAGAGGGGAACTTATGGTAAAAAGCAAGGTCAACTTAGTAAATAATATGCAATTAAGAACCTTCTAAATTGAACTAAATTAGCAACTTCATTTTAGGGAAAGTATTTAAACCTGTAAGGGAATCTAGGAACACCTAGGAGTAAATTTAGGAGTAACTCTAGGTGGGTGAGAGAAATGAGACAATTATTAATTTAAAGAAAAGAATTATTGGAGGAAAGTGGGGGATGGATGACACTTTTACGAAGGAGAATTTTTGGAAGATTTTTATTAAAACTTCAAATTTAATGAGATTAGGGAAAGAATGGAAGTTCTAAAATTCTATAAAAGAGAGAGAGGAGAAGGATGAAGGGGATCGGCTGTTAGCGTAACGTTACACTACCGGATTTGTGACTTGATTGATTACTTGTGGGGAGATGGGATTTCCCAGCTCGGATAGGAGTGGTAGCTCGGCCTTGCGAGGTGAGCTGGGATCTAGATGTACCATATGCATAGTGTGTGGCCCCTTTGCGGCTCAGGGGGCTAAGGGGGAAGCAGAGTACCCCTAGCGATTGGATGGGAGGTATCGGTGAGGTCTCGACGGTCGACGAGTGGGAGCGACTCGGAGTGCACGGACGACACTCGGAGCAGGCAAAAGGGCAATGGTACACTTCTTTATTGAGCGATAGTATGTTGTAGGATGTAAGATTTAGATTGGCGTGTGTATTGAGTAGAAAATATTTAACTTTAATCTGTGTTTATTTCTTGTTGGATTCACTGTTTTTATTACTCCAGCATTGGTAAATATATGAAAAATGTGACAGATGTAAAAGGTTTCCTCTGCTTTGTTTTATACTTGATGGATAATAATAGCCTGCGAATGATGCAAAGGATGAGAGTTTATTTATTGTAATATATATCGAATGTGAATGAGCGTTAGCGAAATTTTACATGCAGTAATTTATATCCTTTTTGCTTACTGTAATCATGTCAAAATTTACATCTAAAACAAATCCAGCGATAGCAAAATTTTATACGCTAGACAACATTTTGGTTGGAGAATTCTCAACACTGTGCCTTGCTCATGAAATTTTACTATTGGCTGCGTTGTATCACACTCTGTCTTCATGGTGTCTTCTCAGGGAGTAGTAAGGCGAGAGGATTGTGTGCATTTTCCCACGATTGGGTTTTAAAATTCATTATGACTGTGTGCGGTTGCTGCCACATTTGCTTTTTAATAAGGTTGTGCTCATGCTAATGGTGGTTGTCATTTGCATGCCTGAGCTCCTCTCTTATTGACTACGATTTTTTTTTACCCTCTTCTGTTGATTTGTGTATTCCCGTGGAGACCAGGATGTGCCATCTAAAACGTGACTATGGTATGACTGATAACGCCCCATTTTTGCTTTTAAAATATTGATTGAGTTACCGAATTGTCCACGGTTGGGCTACTTAAACGTTCGCCTGGGTCTGCCGACAAAATGCCCACGATTTGCCCAGGATTTACAGTGTCTTGCCCACAATTTTTGGCATTGGGCCTGTACCCCCAAAAACAAATCTTCCACTGCTTCTTCAGGACGGATTTTGTGTTGTTCTCTGTGTTTTTTTTTTGTGTTAAATGGCCATCGTTTTCTTTAGTGTGTTGCCTGAGCTGGCCACCTTTACCCGTAATTTTGGGGGTTGTAAGACATTGTCGGAGCGTGTTGATTCCACCCATTTTTTTAGCCTGTCAATCCATCTGGATTCTTGTTGTTCGCACCCACTAGTCATGCTTCCATCTTGGAGACAGATTTCCGCCTTCCTCCAATACCTTCTACACCTCATTTACTACCTGCTCTCCGAGTGTCAAACCCTGTGATTCAGAAATTCGACCACGTCCCCTTTCCTTTCCTGGTCTAGCGTTGATTTTTTCTTTCCTTTTGTAGTGATACCAATATCTTTGATAGACCATTTCACTAGTTTCTTAGTAAGCGATTTACCTTTCAGACAATTTCCTTTATTACGGCAGTTGTCCATTGGGTTTTGATCTTGCGAGTCTGTTGTCAGTCATTTAGTTAGAAGGTTATGGAATGAAATCAACTTTTTCCTTTTACTTGATAATGTTAAATTTAACCCTTAGGTTCATAACTACTGCTAATTGGGTTAACCCCCTTCAATTGTAGATAATTGGTTAATTTCTCTTTTGCCTAATGAATAATGTTGCGTTAGGAATAATGTTGTGTTAAGAATAATGCCGGAGTAAAATGTTACAGCATTTTGAAACCTGTCTTCACGATTTTTTCTAATTGGTGAACCTAGGTCAATAGGAGGGTTTAGTGGGTGATAAGTCATCGGCTGGCCACGATGGTGGAATAGTTATTTTATTTGCAAATATTTTATAATATAATTATGGTAATGATGTTATAGTTTAGTTACTTTAGTTGCAAAGATTTTATAATATATGTTGTCATTTATGGTAATGTTAAGGATGTTATCATTTATAGTTTAGTTACTTTAGTTGCAAAGATTTTATAATATATGTTGTCATTTATGGTAATGTTAAGGATGTTATCATTTATAGTTTAGTTACTTTAGTTGCAAAGATTTTATAATATATGTTGTCATTTATGGTAATGTTAAGGATGTTATCATTTATGGTAATGTTATTGTAGTTTAGTTACTTTAGTTGCAAAGATTTTATAATATAAAAGGTAAGGATGTTATCATTTATGGTAATGTTATTGCAGTTTAGTTATTTTATTTGCAAAGCTTTTATAATATAAAAAGTAATATGGTTATCATGTATGGAAAAGGTTATTGTGGTTTTATTGTTATTTGATAACATATAAGATGCATTGTAATTGAAATTTATCGCAAGGTTAGCATGATATAAGATGTAAGGTTGTTATTATTTTATGGAAATTTTATTGTAAATTTTCAGTGTTACCAACAAAATACAAAATGTAATGTCCTTGAATTAAGTACAATAAGTTATTATGAGTTAGTAAATGGGGATTTTCATTTAATTGAATGTACATTATCTTAAGGTTGGACTTAGTAACTCGTCGACTAATGGAAATCATATGGAGTGATTGATCTTCATTTAATGCCAATTTGAGTCGTGGTAATTGTCGAGGCTTAAAGAGTGGTTGGTTGTTGTCGGAGTCCTTTCTGACTTGCGCCTTCCATTGATCTAAAAATGAAGAAGGCTTGTAATCTTGAAAATATTTGCAAGTAAAATTTATGTGTTAAAATGAGAATGGATCATCTTTGCAACACAATTTTTAATAGGATTTACTCATTCAAGATGCATATAAACAACAACATAATCAATGAACAGAAAACACATAATAGAGAAAATGATAAAGGAGTTCACCCCTCTCTTGGGCTACATCTCCTGGTCCAGCTTCCAATGGATCATTTGTATTATTTTCTCAAAGTTCTCAAAAATGTGCTTTACAATGCTAAAAATTCCAAATAGACTATTCCAATGGCTTCAGAATGCCCAAAAACCCCTAGTTGGGATTTTTCGGCACCTCATTTGGCCAAAAAATGAAGAAGATAGGCTTCCTGGAAGTCCCCCCTTCAAGCTTGTTGTCTTTGCATCTACAAAACACACCCTTTGTTGGCTCAACCTAGCCCACACGCATATTTAAGTGTAAAAACCTAGCATCAGATGCAACCATGCAAACCGTGCAAATTGTAGGACAGTTACGGGCACACCTAGTCCCTAACCGTCAAGGGCCAGGTCGTATGACCCATGCGTCCATGTGCTAGCATTAACATAGCCTCCCGTTACATAAGCCAATGGTCAAAGTCCAAATGGAGGGTCATTGATATAACTGTTGGAACAATCACAACCGTGTGCGCGCGTCCATATGATATAGTTGTGGGTTATATGTAACATATCGTGTGACCAAGGGTTGGGGCTAAGCCCCAGCCCGGTCGCGGCCCAAACCACATGCATATACAAACATATATATATATATTGCACCATATATATAACAATGAAAAACTGGTAGCATGCTGGTTGGCAGCTCTTTGCCAAGTCTTTTCCCCTGCTCGGAGGTTGCGGGGTCGACTCCGGCCAACGACATAAGTTTTAAACCAATAAATGGATGACACATGGAGGCCATTAACTGGACCACGTGTCATCATTCCATTTGCTTCCAAACAAGACAAATCACCTGCCAATTGTCTAAATTCCTGTCTGCCACATGTCATATAGCCTGCCATGTGTCATACGGCCTACCATGTCAGCGTCCGTACGGACTGTACAGTGAGCAACCTTTTTTTTGCTTGTTTGTAAATTTGAACAGAACACGATATCTCTCTCTCCTGGAATCCGTTTGAACCCAAATGAGTTGCGTTGGGTTCATAACGATGAGGCCTACGCTCTCGTTCGATTTGAAGCGATTCTGAGCACTTTGAATTTTTGAGCAAAATTTGATCCCCTGATCACACCTCCCCATTGGAAAGATTTTGGACCTCCAAAAGAATATTTTCAGTCTATTTGAAGATGAGGGTATAGTTCCCTCACTCTTCCAACCTCAATCCACTTGGATTTTCTTGGATGTGTTCCTTTAAGACCAACTCGAAGATACTCCACATTTCCTCATTTTGAAGTTCGCATTCTCCTGTCAAGGATGGTGTCTTCATAAAGTTCTGTAAGATATTCTGGGGAAAAATCATCTATAGAAGGAATATGAACATGCTCTCCATGATCATCTGCAAGATACCAGATATATAAAATATGCAGAACATAAACGAAATAATAGAAATGACAGAATAACACTAAAATATCCAGCATAATCTTCACAATACAAAGAAATGATATACGAAATAGCAACAGAAATAGTACTTTGAATCAGATAGCAATGTTCACAGGCCTCTTCGAGGGGGAAACCTCCAATCGAGCAGTGCTCTGTTACAATAATATCCACCATCGGGTTCTCATACCCTCGACTCCTATTTATACTAAAAAGAAGCATCTAGAGGAAGATCCTTCTAGAAGCGGAAGCTTCTATTAGGTCTTCTTACATTCGCCTTATTCTATTTTATT
>JZKD02S1625007.1:69750-81232 GCA_000966675.3 Picea glauca
CAAGATCTTCATCATCTCTCTCATTTCCATGACAACCTTTCTGAGATCTTCATCTTCTGCAAGAACATGTTCATGACTCTCTTCATGAGCCATACTTGGTGAATGCCTCCTTGAAGCTTCTGGTGATGGTATATGCTTCCTCCTTGAAGGATGAGAACTTGGCTCTACAAGTTGACCTTCTCCTCTTGTGATTTTCAACCTTGTGAGCATCATAAAGCAAAACACTTGCAAATAATCAAGTCTTCAAAAACCTATGCTCTGATACCAACTTGATCTAAAAATGAAGAAGACTTGTAATCTTGAAAATATTTGCAAGTAAAATTTATGTGTTAAAATGCAAATGGATCATCTTTGCAACACAATTTTTAATAGGATTTACTCATTCAAGATGAATATAAATAGAATCATAATCAATGAAAAGAAAACACATAACACATCAAATGATAAAGGAGTTCACCCCTCTCTTGGGCTACATCTCCTAGTCCAGCTTCCAATGGATCATTTGTATTATTTGCTCAAAGTGATAAAAAAAAATGTGTTTTACAATGCTCAAAATTACAAATAGACTGCTCCAATGGCTTCAAAACATCCAAAAACCCCTAGTTGGTCTTTTTCGTCACCTCGTTTGGCCAAAAAATGAAGAAGATAGGTTTCCTGGAAGTCCCCCCTTCAAGCTTGTTGTCTCTGCATATACAAAACACACCCTTTCTTGGCTCAACCTAGCCCACACGCATATTTAAGCATAAAAACCTAGCATCGGACGCAACCGCATGAACCATGCAAACTGTAGGACATTTATGGGCGCACCTAGCCCCTAACAGTCAAGGGCCAGGTCGTATGACCCATGCGTCCACGCGCTAGCATTAACATAGGCTCCCGTTACATAAGCCAATGGTCAAAGGCCAAATGGTGGGTCATTGATATAACCGTTGGAACAAACACAACCCCACACGCACGTCCATATGATATAGATGTGGGTTATATGTAACATATCGTGCGACCAAGGGTTGGGGCTAAGCCCCAGCCCAGTCGTGCCCCAAACCACATGCATATACAAACACACACACACACACACACACACATATATAATAAAGAGCAACTTGTGGCATGCTAGTTGGCGGCTCTTTGCCAAGTCTTTGCCCCTACCTAGAGGTCGCGGGGTCGACTCCGGCAAACGACATAAGTTTTAAACCAATAAATGGATGACACATGGAGGCCATTGACTGGACCACATGTCGTCATTCCATTCACTGCCAAACATGCCAAGTCACCTGCCAACTGCCTGAATGCATGTCTTCCATGTGTCGTACGGCCTGCCATGTCAGCGTCCGTACGGACTGTACAGTCAACAACCTTTTTTTTGCCTATTTGTAAATTTGAACAGAACACGATATCTCTCGCTCCCAACTTGGGTTTGTAACGATGAGGCCTACTCTATCATTCGATTTGAAGTGATTCCAAGCACTTTGAATTTTTGAGCAAAATTTGATCCCCTGATCATCCGTGGAGGACATGGATGTTCATTTATTATTGTTGTAATTGGTTGTAACATCTATTGCTTGGTCTATTGTGTCGGGCAAGATGTAGACACCTTCATGTTCCTCAGAACAGTTGCCAGCCCTGAGACCTTAAATGGTTAAAATCGATGGGAACCTGGGCTTGAGCATTGCTTATGTGTCTTGGAGGTCCTAACCATTGCAAGGTAGGACAGGCGGGTAGTCAGTCTTATTATTTGTCGATTGATTTTCATTCATTTCTTGCAAAGGTTTATGTGTGTCTTAGATATTTATGTTTTCATCGCATTGCATGCACCATGTTCGTCATCGTATGGCGACGCAGAGTCGAATGTATTTATTATCCTTGTACACATGCGCACACAAACACACAAAAAAAAATGCACTCGTTATAATAGGTTTGTCATCGTAACTAGGAGGTTGTTACAACTATTTTCACATAAAAATACATATATGACTCAAAAAATTCCATAAAATACTGAAAGTGAAAGCCAAAAGTCCTGATAAAGCATAAACAAGACTTGGGAAGCTTTAAACTACTCAATCAATCGACATAAAAAGTTAGAAGCAAGGAAAAACAAAGAAATGGATTAGAGACTAGCCCACAAAGGTGATTCCCCAATATGTCATCATTTTTATTATGAGCAAAATCCCTATGCCTATGGGTCAAAGCCACAACAACTGGTTGACCATTTAAATATCAAACTACTTCCCAAGAAGGAAATCATAAATCTATAACTAACTTGATCAAATAACTAACTAATGAGAATCAAGGAAGGAAGACATACCAGGTGTCCTATGTCTGATGAACATTTCAAGTCTGAAAGTTCTCATGCTCCTTCCAAGTTACTCCTTTGTCAACCTGTGAAACAATTAAGTGAAAAACTACAAAGGACAATAGTTATATTATAACTATCATCTATCAATTTGATCAACAACATAAATAATTGCAACAAATAGTGTTCTAAGTAAATATGTATTCAATTATGATGACCATATACAAAGAAAACAATAAATTTGCAATAAATAGGTGTCTTTATTGATTGAAAATAGAATTTAGGTAGTTATAATCYACACCTACTACAACACTACTCCTTGAACATACTCTAGGTCCCTCCACCCAATACACGGAATATAAGATGAACTTCTAATTTCAATGCTTAGACAGACCCAAAGAATATCAAGGGAKACTTTTTGGTTAGATATRGGAATCATGGATGAGGCTGGAAACGATGGTTTCCAGGTGTGAGGACATAAATCAATAGCAAAAATATAAGGTCTTGCATAAAAGGTGGTAAATAACCAACATGAGTTTGATTCAAGAATCATTGTCCTCTCCTCGCAACATATCGTCAATTTATACCATCTCCATGTGGTTGGAGTGGTTATAATTAGTTATGTATGAGAATTATGGGGTTAGGAACTGAGAAAACCTATGAACCCCACCCAAAATGTGGAAATTATATTTTTTGAGAAAAAATAACATGTACGCAACTTTATTTAGAGAAACATGCATATAGTCAGGTTGCATAATTGTTAGGGTGCATTCAAGTCAATAATTATTGTTTTTTGAATAATCTAAAGGAGGTAAAGGGGATTAATTTTTGCAAGTATGATAGGGAAAATACCAAACAAGTCATCAATGCATATGTGGTAGAAATTGATGCTATAACATGGAGTAATTATGCTAAGCAATGCATGACAAGATATTGTTGGACCAGTTTCTTCTAGATCTAGATATTGTGATGGTTCCAATTATTGTTCTTCTTCCTCTTCATAGTCTATGTAGAATAATTTCTTGCCATCACATTTATGCCCTTTACTGTACTTTCCATCACAAATTAAAATTAATCCATTTTCTGAGTAGTCAACCTTGTCAATTGAGTGGGGTTAGGAGAGGGAACATGGTGCTCTCTATTTCTATTACTGGCCAACCTTACAATAACCATTCCACTTTCCTTTCCATATTGAAAAATTTCTCTAGGGATTTAGGTTCGAAGAGATGCAACTCATATTGGATGTTCTCCTTTAAAGTGCCCATAAAGGGATCTAAAAAAGTATCCTTGAGATGATAAAATTATTTTTTATTTCACAAAGCCATTGATACGAAATAAATTGATCATTTTCTGAATACAAGGATGTAATAGGTACCTTTTGTAAGCTTGGCACTTCATGTATATCAAAGCATTTCTCCATTGGAAATATCCATGTTATAGAACATTTACCATCAAACTTCCTCATATCGATCTTTGGAATAAATTATTTCCTTGGTGATGACTTGAAGCATTGATGATGTTGATCTTGAAGTGTTGAATACTTCTAAAATTCAGTATTGTGCTCTCCAATTGTGATAAAATACTCCCCATATGTGATTGAGTCTCAACACCATTTTTCTCCTTATTTTTAGGATTTCCTTGGATCTCCATATCCATTTTAGGGACCCACTATAAGAACATGGATTCTATGGATTTTTTCATTTCCTCATTTTCTTTTCCTTTTGATACATATTTTCATCCATCTTGTTTTCCATATGTTCACTATTTTCATTCATCTTCTTTTCCATATGTTCCCGATTTTCATTCATCTTCTCTTCCATCTCTTTTCTATTTTTATCCAACTTATTTTTTTATTTCATATTTTGTTTCCTAATTCAGGGATTCTAGAGAACATGATAAATCCACTAGTTTCAACATAATACCACTCATTTCATCCACTTGGTTCTTTAATTGGCATAACTTGTTTTTGAAATCTTCATTTTCTTCCAATGTCCTCTGTGAGATTTCTGGAGGTATATTTGTTGTTGAGATTTTTTTTGGATCCATGTAGGATAATAATATTAATACTCTATGTTATCTTTATCACAAATTTTGAATCACCAAAAACATATCTTTCAATCAAAAGTTATGTCAATTGTAAGTTATGTACCTTTAAAACCCTTAATTTGGAGTATGTATGGATGTTTGACCTTTGTCCTGATATATCTCTGAACTTTGAACCCTTCTAAGTCTGAAATTTCAGCTTGTAGTACTATAATATGGATTTTTAAACTCCTAAAAATTTCACTCTAAACCTTTATTGATAAAAAGTTATAGCACAAATACCAGAATGACTTGTTTAATGCTAATTTCTTAATTAGTAAAAATCCCCAACTTCCAAAAGATATATATCACAAATTACAATGATTCAAAATATTAAAAATTTTCCACATTTAATTCTCTATGTCTCCTTAAGATTATGAAAAATTCACAGTCTGAAACGTCACAGAAAAGAAGTTACAGTGAAAATTCCAAGATTAGTCACAATCCTTGTCTTTTATGGAATATTTCTCCAAAATTCTTAAAAAACAATACATGAAATTTTTAACACATACTATGAAATGTCTCCTAAGTCTCCAAAAAAAAATTGCTATCTAAAAATTCATAGAAAAATGCTTATGAAGAAAATTCCAAGATGACTCATTTAATAGTGAATTCAAGATGAGATACAAAACCTATATATTCAATGGTCCATATCTCCAAAATTGTATGGAAACAAGCCTTGAAAGTTATACCAAGTGTAAATTGATATTTCACCTTAGTCACGTTAAAATTTCATAGTCTAAAATGTCCCATAAAAGGCGGTATAGAAAAAATTCCAAGGTGTCTCACTTAGATGAGTGAAAACGTAGGATCATAAGATTTGATACCAAATGTTATGATCTAATACCCCAAAAATTATAAAAAGTCAATGAGTACAATTCACTTCGAGTGAGAAACATCCGTTTACAATATATCCAATTCTGAACACAATATGATATGAGATCAGATGATCCTAAGACCTATTGTCCCCCATGTGTGTGTGTGTGTGTGTGTGTGTGTGTGTGTGTGTGTGTGTGTATAAGACAAAGGGTACAATTATAATGAAACTGTACAATTACGGGTTCTATCCAAAATACTAATATAACATTAGAAATGTAATAATTCAATATCTAGGGGCTTAATAAAGGGTTTTATACATTACATGGTGATTTATATAGGGCTTAATATTCTAACCCAAATTGAGCATTCATGTTGCACAAGGAGGTACACCAATGTAATTTGGGGGGAGATGATGGGTACTTATTGTTAGCACTGAAAGTCACACTTTGACTGCTAAAGTGTAAGCTCAACACCCATCAGTATTAAATAGATTAAATTGGTTTGGGTAGGTGGATCAAAAAGACTGGGAAATAAAGGGAGAGGGAAACAACTTGTCTGTAGAGGCATTCCATTGTGCAAGGAGTCATAACATCCTACAGATCAAAGGAAATCAAATTGTATATCAGACAAAGGGATATATAATGATGAGTATAAACATGGTGAATATAACAAAAGGAAGAACATCCATTGTACAAAAATCATTTATGCAAACAGATAAATATTTCTTTGACAATAAACAATGATTTAATGGGAAAGCTACAATAGATCCTCTGGTGTTCATGAATCCATCCATCAATGGCATCTATGATCCTCAAAACCTGCAATATGTTCAATCAATAAGATAAAAAAGAAATTCTAAAATAGAGAAGATAATATGATAACATCTCTCATGAATCTTTAACGACAGAAAATGTCATTACAAACAGGCCCTCATGCTTACAAATAAGCAACTAAAACTGCTCCTCCATCTCTTTTATCTCTTGGCTCATGAATCCAACCATTTATTATCAAAATCCACTTTCATATATATTTAATTATCTCTATATACCCTAAGGAGGTCAAAACCAAGGAACTACATAGGATCCTCCTCCATTTAGGAGTCTTGTTACAAAAGATTCCAAGAAAAAGCTAACAAATTCTTATTTTTTGGGATCTTGTCCATTGTGATAAATGCCTATTGAAACATATCATTATGATTGATATGGATATGGAAAACAAGTCTCTAATTTCCAGAAAACTCCTAGGAGACCATTTGAACCTTCCCTGAATGTTAGAGTTCGGAACGCGTATGCCAACATGCACTGTGAACTTTCCTATAGGTGATGTTTTTATCTTTTCTCCAAAAATATGAACTAGGTCGGGTTGATCTTTTTCCACCGAGTCAAAAGAAATATGTTGTTCCTCCACACCAAATTTTAGAGGAACCCAATTGGGAATTCAAACGTTATGAGAAAAACAGTGCTTTATTATGTGCTAATTTCTTACAAACTGTCATAATTACCAAGTCGCAGCGCCGACGCTGTGAACTTTCCTGTAGCATCTTGTTTCAATTTACCAAAGTTTTTAATGATCCCAAAACTTATATCAAGTACCTAGAAGTGTTGTAATCCTTATGATGGTAATAATATGATTAAAATACAACACCCAAATGATAATCATGGTTGGAAAAACATGGTAATCACCCAAAAATGTGTCAAAGACATAAAACAGGAACTTGACAAAATTTGGTGTAGAATCTAAAGGATGAACATATTTATTTCTTGATTCTAGATCTCCTCTTGGTAGCATCCTTGGCCAACATGCATAATCACCTCTTGGATTAATTTTGTCATTTTTTATGACAATTGGTGTGTGAAAGTGAACTCTCTGTCAAAATAGGGTTTTTATCAATGCAAATATTAGTTAATAGCATGTGCAATCTTTAAACCTGGTTTACATCTGATCAACCACATATTTCCAGTGTGACATGGATGTAGATTAACGCTTTAAAAGTTGAGCTTGTAAAGATGCAGAAAATAAAAGCTTCAACAATGCTGGAACAGAGGGTTCGCAGCGCCCTGTTCGTATCACCTAGTTTAGCCAGTTCACAACACCAGGTGAAACTGATCAGAACAGGTAAATAATGAGATGTGGAGAAGATGAAAGAGTTCAAGAGGTGGCATTCTCTAGTGGGCATTGTTCATAACATCTTTTAGGTGAATTTTGCAAACTAGTATCAAGAAAGTTGACAGTTAGCAGTGCCAACAGATACATCAGTAAAAGGACCTCCTCTCAATCTTCAAATAGCATGAAAACTCTCATGGAGCACCTGCGGGACCTAGGCTCGATGATGATGTCTTTGAATTTTCACAGGGATGTTTACAGGATGTCCAACCTCCATCTCTCCTCTTCATCCAGTTCACAGTTCATTGGTGCTTTAATTTTACCTTTCAAATGCCAAACTAGGTTAGGATGAATTTTGGTCAGCAGGTCCATGCCATTAGCATGCTCCTCCACAAAAAAATTCATAAAAACCCACATCACGATTTGGATTTATTATAAAATATTTAGAAAAAACTACTACAGGAAATGAGTTCGGAGCACCAGTTCGCGACACCTAGCTCAAACACAATTTGCACACTTGGAGGAAGTTGTTAGAAAATTTTATGACATAATCCCTAAGATTTTTTTTTAAATACAATCTCTGAAAACGATAAGATTTTCTTATCATGATTCTTTAACTGCAATGATAACAATTGAATGCGTGAGGTACTTATGAGTACGTTGCGAACTCTCTTAGTGAGTTGGCAACACATACAATTGTCTTTATCTTGATATTTAAACAGATGAATCATGACAAAGAGACCATTTTGTACAACTGAGAGGTGACATGTCATAGTAATGATGTAAGGATAAAAGGTGTGACTAAAAAATAAAACCAAAGTGATTCTTTTTTACCCCTACAATTCTATGTGCTAACACTTATTTTCTCATTTTACTATCTTCTTCCTTTTTCCTCCATCTCCTTTACCATATTTTATCCTCTTTATTGATTCTTTCCTCTCTCTCAATTTAGCATATTTGAACATATGTACTCTTTATCTCATTACGTGACACTTCATTGATTTTTTTTATGCATTAGGGTGATTTCATATATTCTATCTATCTTGCATATTCAAAAATGCTACAAATCATATGCTATGGGCATATTCTATAAATATGAATCTCAAACTACAAGTTCCTATTGATATGGATCTAGTTATCACATTCTTATATGCTACAAATCTACAAGTTCTAGCTATTGCATCCGCATATGCTATGCATCTATGAACTATGGTTCTTACATATCATACTCTACAAATCCATGTGTTATTTCTACTACGTGCTACAAATCTATTTCTATAGATCAAGGAATATGTGACGTTTCATGAATTCATCTAGCTGCTGTAGAACCCGTGGATTCCATGATGGGGTGCCAAAACATCCGATTCCACTCTACAATGAATGATATTGTCAATTAGTTATTTAGATCAATGTTTTAATCAAAGGTGTCACCTAGTTTGTGACATATATTCCAACAAACCAATTTTATTGTCTTTTCATTATTATTTCATTTTATTTTTTTGTTACAATGGCATGAGAATATTCTATTCTCAAGCACTCTACCATTAATCAAATTTTTATAAGTTGTTAATATAGGTGCCTACAAATGGCAATGTTCGCCTCTAAGTGAGGGAGTAACAACCATACATATTTCGATAGATATTTTGGTAGTATATAGTTAAATTTGCTCAGTGTTTATTTCTTAGTTTTTCTTATCTTCGTTATTTGAGTAAAACTAGTGTTTAGATATGAGTTAAAGTTTATCTACTTAAGTTCTTCTAAAGCCTAGCTCCACAAAGGAAGGGCCCACTCTAACAGGGATAGGTGTTGGATTGCTTATTGTTTATTAGCTAGATTTCCAATACTATTTGTAATTAAGTATAGTTAGCAACATTTTACTATTCATGGTTTATTACTGCAATTCATTAAATGTGAATACTTTATATTGAATGGTTTATGGTTTATTTATACAGATAATTGAATATCATTATTTTCCATGGATCTTAAAGCTATAGATCATGATTTTTTTCATTTATTTATAGTTATGTTTATTCTTTTTATGCATTTATCTAGCTTTATTTTTATTTTTATTTTTTTATTCTTTAAATAAAATTGGATTTATATTTAGTCTACACGCAACACATTAATACTAATATTTTAACTAGTTCTCGAGATTTGCATATACTTTTCACAACTCCTTGCATGAATAAAAGCCTTGGGTTGACAATTAGATGTACTTGTGAGATAGATGCCATGTTAACTATTAATAAGGTATTTGAGGTATTTGGTAAGCGTTTCAAGATTTTTTAGAGATTGATAATTGGAATGAACTATTCGCTATAGATAAAATATATATGCTCTTGAATCAAATTGTGTGTATGATTACTTGATGTAGGATTAAATTGTCTAAGAAAATGTTAGAAACTTTTCTAGGACAACCTAATTTGCATAAAAGAATTGAATCAATTATATCGAAGGATATTGTATTTTGGTATGTGAATGAAATAATAGGTTGAAATCCTTAGCAACTTTATTATATCGTTGTATAGTCAACAATTTACTCCTAGTTAAATTATAATGAATCTAAGGTAAAATGTGTGGTATTTAATATGAAATTTGATGAGAAAATATAGATTGTGTGAATTTTATCTATGTTTTTTAATGTATTATTAATATATTATTTATATAATTATAATTGTATGATAAAAGAAATTAGGATTTATTTAATGGGAAATTAATTTTATTGATATCATATGTTTGGAATAAATTTTGTATTATTTCTCTTGGTTTAATATTATGGTTATATTTGGTCTCATCGGAGTAGTAACTAAGGTGAAAACTAGATCTTATTCATTTATTACTTCCATAAATACCTAAAAATTGGTTGAGTTTTATAATTTGTTAACTATTTTGAGAAATTGCCATAATTGAATCTATTAAATGTTTTGACCCATTAGTTACTATATGATGGAATGGACAATTCACATGGTATATAAGCTTGATCCATGACCTTTTCAAATATTTATTAACATGTAATTGTGAAAGGAATGTGTTGAGGGTCCAAATGTCTTGTCAATCAAGTAAGGGAAAATGGTCAGTGGCAAGTCTCAGTTAGACCTACTCTCATTTGGTGTAGCATTTATGACAAGTATGTGAGCCTCATTGCCACTAAGAATTAAAGGAATAAGAATGGGAAAGATAATGGACTGTCCCCCAAAGAGTTCTAATTAATTATAAATCTACTCTAAATTAAAAGAAAACTAATCTAACTTAACTACTTCTAACCTAGCCCGTAGGACTATGCATGGTTACAATCACTGGAAATCTCTTGACGAGTGGAATCTAACTATGATATTTGTTTAGAGAAAACAATCAAGGAGAATAAGGGGAAATTTTGACACCTCACAAGCCTATGAAAGGTTATGGGTTAAGGTCTGTAACAACAACCAAGGGTATGAAGATGGCACATTACGTGACATATAAACGTTACAAATAGAAACAAATGGTCAGAGGATATTAATTCCAATTGGACGTAGGACACATGCCAATATAGTCAAGTTGAACATATCAACAAATTGTAGACAATTTTCCAATAACCATGGGTACTACAATGGTACCAAATTTCTAAAATATATAACCCAATATTTCTAGTATTTGTGATCTAACATGCCATTTTCAAATAACTAATTAGTTAGGTAAACTATTTTACTAGCTACACACTTCATATTGGTTTTGGTTCAACCATGGGTTTTCTCTTTTTATAGCAAGAAAACATCTACATAAGTGTGTTCCTCATCTCTCTTTTCCTGGCATTGCTTCGCTATCGATGAGCATCCATAGGCCCAAGAAAGTTTTGTTGGTACCATACAAACATAATCCCAACTTCCAATAGGCATCCATAGCCCCGAAAAATTTAGTTGTATTTCCCACACTATTAGTAGTTCTTTCAACTTCCTTCTTATTTAAAAATTTTCTCACCCTTTTAGATTTATATATAGATATGCATATGCACATAGGGTGTATAGGAAGCATGGTGATACGAGAGTTGTTTTAATTTTCTCAATAGATGTAATGCATTTTAGTTTAACCCATAGGTATCCCCAAAAACCATCATAGTATTGGTCATTTGATTAATATGAAGTGGATGGAGCTCAAAGATAAAGATACATAGACACTTTCCTATAATTATGGATTATCATGGTACGCTCA
>JZKD02S1625007.1:123287-157640 GCA_000966675.3 Picea glauca
CCCCTTTGGAGAATTCGGAAAATGTTTCGAACTGGTAGAAGAAGAAGAAGATGATGATGATGATGGAGGAGAGGGTGGTGGAGAAGCACCATTCCCTCCATTTCCATCTGGAGTTATGTCACCACCGCCTCCCTTATGCATTGAAGGGTTGGAGCCTTCACCCTATGACAATATGTTCCTTTCCATCAAGATCTTCATCATCTCTCTTATCTCCATGACAACCTTTCTAAGATCTTCATCTTCGGCAGGAACACGTTCACGACTTTCTGCATGAGCCATGCTTGGTGAATGTCTCCCTGAAACTTGCGATGAATGAATATGCTTCCTCCTTGTCGGATGAGAAATTGGCTCCACAAGTTGACCTTCTCCTCTTGTGAGTTTCAACCTTGTGAGCATCAGAAACAAAACTTGCAAACAATCAAGTCTTCAAAAACCAGTGCTCTGATACCAACTTGATCTAAAAATGAAGAAGACTTGAAAAACTTGAGAATTATTGCAAGTAAATGTTATGTGTTTAAAGAAAAAGGATCAGTTTGCAACACATAG
This sequence comes from Picea glauca, assembly GCA_000966675.3. Lineage (NCBI taxonomy): Eukaryota > Viridiplantae > Streptophyta > Pinopsida > Pinales > Pinaceae > Picea > Picea glauca. The sequence goes on from JZKD02S1625007.1 coordinate 123,834, forward strand.
ATTAAAGGATTACTTATGTAAAATACTCATAGACAATAGCATAATCATTGAACATAAGCACATAAACACAACAATTTGATAAAGGAGTTCACCCCTCTCTTGGGCTACATCTCCTGGCCTAGCTTCCAATGGATCATTATTATTAATTTCTCAAAGTGCTCAAAAAAATATCTTACAATGCTCAAACTGAAAAACTGACTGCTCCAATGGCTTCATAGCGTTCAAAAACCCCTGTTTGGGCTCTTTCAGCACCTCAATCGGTCGAAAAATGAAGAAATTAGGCCTCCTGGAAGTCTCCCTCTTCAAGCTTGTTGTCTCTACATCTACAAATTGCACCCTTGTTGTTTGAACCTGGCTCACACGCAAATTTAAGCGTCAAAACCCAGCATCGGGTGCAACCGTGCCAACGGTGCAAACTGTAGGATGGTTAAGGGCGCGCCAGCCCCTAACCACCAAGGCACCTGGGCGTATGGGTCATAGAACCACGTGCTAAATTAAATGGGGTTGCGTCCATATAACCGTTGGAACCATATTACAACTGTTGGAACCATATTACAACCGTTGAACCATATTACAAACGCGCGTGCGCCAATGGGTATACCCGTGGTCACATATATATACAAAGCGCGCGACCAAGGGCTGGGCTAGGCCCGGCCTGGTCGCGGCCCCAACTGTACCAACAAATGGATTTAAATATAACCCAAAACATATATATAACAAGGTATGAGCGGTAGCCCGATTGGTTATTGGAGTTTGTATAAGTGTTTGTGTGTTGGGGAGGTCCGGGGGTCGAACCCCACGGACTCCATACATTTTACAAACAACAATAATAACCACTACCCAAACAACGAGTGACACGTGGTGCCCACGGATTGGGCCACATGTCCTCATATCGTTTGCCACCAAAGGACACATGTCACTTTCTTATTCGACAACTATCAACCAACCAAATGTTGCCACATCATCCGTACAGTCTGTACGATCCTGCCACGTCAGACTGTACGGACTGTACAGTCAGCACCAAAAATTTTTCCTGTTTGACTTGATGAACATAACGTGATATCTTCTCCATACGGAGCCCGTTTGACAAAGTAAATATACCGCCGGAATCAGGAAGACGAGATGGACGCAATGGAACTGGTTTCATCGTATTCCGAACACTTTGAAATTTTGAGCAAAATTTGATCCCCTGATCAACCACCATAATAGAATCATTTTGTTTATGAGTTTTAGGAAAACCTGTTATAAATTCCAACGATATGGTCTCCCATTTCCATTCTAGTACTAGTAATGGATGTAATAGGCCAGCTGGATTCTGGTGTTCAGCCTTAACCTGCTGACAATCTTGGCACCTAGCCAAGTATTTTGTTGTTTCACCTTTCATATTAGGCCAGTAAAATAGTTTTCTAAGTGTTGTTATTGTTTTCTGGTATCTTGGATGGTGAGAATACAGTTTCTTATGCACTTGGTCCAATACTATTAACTTTAACTATGTTGAATCTGGTAGGTAAATTATGTTTTTAAATCATAATAGTCCCTTCTTGTCGATAGTTAGATCCAGTTTATCTGCATTTGTGGTATTGTTTTGTAATTATTCCATTATCTTAGTGTAATTTTTGTCATTAATACCTACCATCCTTATTCTTTGTTACATATCACTTTATGCCCTGCTGATATTTATCTCACATAATCCATGGAATCTTTTTCTTAAAGCGTCTGCTACCATATTTTCCTTACCTTTGATATGTTTGACCTTGAAGTCGAATTCACTCAAGAAGGCTAACCATCTTGCTTGCCTCATATTAAGATCTAGTTGGCTAAACAGATATTTCACACCATTATTATCCGTCAATAGTATAAATTTTCTGCCCAATATGTAGTGTTGCCACATTTTTAAGGCGTGTATTACCACTGCCAATTCTAATTCATGAGTGACATAATTTCGCTCATGTTCTTTTAATTTCTAGGACTCGTAACAAATCATGTGTCCTTCCTGAGTTAGGACACCACCTACTCCTTCTTTACTTGCATCAACACATACAGTCAAGTCTTTATCTGGGTCTGCTGCCTTCAATATGGGTGCAGTTGTCAATAATTCCTTCATCTTGTTAAAACTGTCTTGACACTTTTGTGACCAGTTAAAATTGGTCCCTTTCTTTTGTAATGGCGTGATAAGGTAGGCTATCTTGGAAAACCACTCTATAAATATGTGATAATATCCGGTGATTCCCATAAATGACCAGATATCTACTACATCCTTAGGTATCGGCTATTCCATGATGGATTTTATTTTCTCAAGGTCTACGACAATGCCTTCTGCCAAAATTACATGTCCTAGATATTGTATTTTCTTTTGATAAAAGTCACACTTATCAAATTTTGCGTACAGTTTGTGTTTCCTCAACGTTTGCAAACTATTCTTAAGTGTTCTTCATGTTCTTCCTCTATTTTAGAATAGACCAGAATATCATCGATAAATACTAGTATGAACTTGTCTAAGTACTGGCTGACAATACTGTTCATCAGGAACATAAACATGGTTGGTACGTTAGTGAGTCTGAAAGGTATGACTATGAATTCATAGTGTCCATATCTTTTTCAAAAAGTTGTTTTTCTTATATCTTCATCCTTTAACCTAACTTGATGGTAACCGGATCGTAAATCCAATTTCAAAAAGAATTTGGCCCCACCTACTTGATCAAACAGGTCATTTATCCTAGGTAAGGGGTACTTGTTCTTAATAGTCATTTTATTCGATTTTCTATAATTGATACAAAATCTTAGAGTTTTGTCTTTCTTTTTTACAAAGAGGATTGGTGCCCCCTATGGTGAAACACTTGGTCTGATATACTCTTTGTCCAACAATTCGTGTAATTATATTTTTAATTCTGTCAATTTTGGTAAACTCATTCGGTAAGGTGCTTTTGATATTGGGGCTGAAATAGGTAGTATTTCTATGGAGAAGTCTATTTCACTTCTAGGAGGTAATTCTGGTATCTCATCCACAAACATGTCTCTGAATTCACGTAGGACAACAACGTCTTCTAAATTTGGATTATCTTCTTTTTCTAACAGATTTGTTACTTGTATGGCATAAAATTGACATCCCTTTCTCATACATTTCTTGAATTTCATCACTGAAACTTGTCTAAATGATACAGGTTTTGGTATACCTTGGGTTGTTCTAGTAGTGCCATACTCATCTTGATAATTAAGTGTTTTTGTATAACAATCTAGTACTGCATTGTTCTTTTCCAACTAATCCATTCCGATAATCATATCATAAGATCCTAGTGGTAGGATATTCATATTTGTTCTTATGTTTTGGCCACCTAAGTTGAATTCGAACTCAGAAATAAATTTAACTACTTTCCTTTTAGTTCTTGTTTCTAGTTGTACCAGCCATGATTTTTCATGCTTTCGTTTCTTAAGTTTATTTGACTCTACTACATCAGGAGTAATATAACTTAACATAGCTCCAAGGTCAATTAAAACAAAAATTTGAGTGTTATTGAATTTACCTTCGATTTCTACCACAAAGGACTGGTGGTCATCTTGTCAACCATCAATGGCTGCATTTATCTGATGCAGGCTTCTGCCCACGTCACCCACCATCGAGGCTTCCTGCAAATTATGAACAATAGTTCTATTTGCTGAAATTAAACGTGGAAAATTCCTCCTTAGATGATGTTCTCCACATTCCCAACACTTTAATGGTTCGCGGGGGTTTCCCCCAAACTTCTTTGTTCCCATATTTATCGGTTTACCACTGCATCCTGGTAAGGAGCTGGTTGGTATCCTTTCTTCCACTAGTTCATTTGATCTCGTTTCTTATCCTTCTAGGTTTTGGGAAACTCTACCCATTGTTTATACTGGTCATAGCACATTCGTGCTTTCCTGAATACTTCACTCAAGGATTTAGGGTTATCAAACTCCATTTTGTCCCTATAGGACTGTGTTAAATAGCTTAAGAATCATTGGATATTTACCGTATCCTCCCGGATGTATGGTACGAACCTTAGTAGTTCCAAAAAAAAAAATTATAAGGTCCTCCATCGCCATCTGTCCAAGTCGTAACTCCTAAAATTCTTTCGTTTTCCTTTCATAGTAGCTTTCAGAAAGGTACTATTTCTTGAAATACTTCTTAAATTTAGACCATTCCAACTATTTCTCCTTTAGGCCCTTGGCCAATTTTAGGTCTTTCCACCAAATGTTGGCCTTCCCTTTCATATTGTATATGGCCATTCTGACCTTCATATTGTTGGAATAGTTGTATATCTAGAAGTATTTCTTGATGTCCAACAACCATGCCTCATCTTCTTCTCCTGTCCTAGATTATCCATCAAAGGTAGCTGGTTTGATCTTTTTAAATTCTCCTTCAAGGTGGTCTACTTGTTTTCTTTTTATGTTTGTTTTAGTTTTGTCCTCAGCTGAAGGTGTACCTTCAAACGAACTGTTTCCTTTTTCTATTTCAGGCCTAGAATTCTTGGAGGCCCTCTTGTTGACCTATTCGTCATGGTTATCATCCTTTGGGATTTTCTTGGTCACTATACTGCATAGCATGACTTCATTTATCTCTTGTTGTTCCTCCTATGCTTTCTTCATTTTCTCGTTGTCGGCTTTGAAAACCTGCAGCTCAACAATAAGATTCCTCATTGTTTCCAACACTTCTATGGGTGAGCTTCCGTCACTGTTTTTTCTCTGATTTTCAGGAATTCTTTGTTCAGGATTTCCATCGATTCTGATTTCCATGTCATCCTATGCTGCCATGATTAACACAAAACCAAAAAAGTTTTATGTTTTTAATAGTGAAGGTTCATTAGTTTTGCATAAGTAAAAACAAAATATATGTCAAGAATTTAATGTGGCCCTTTTCAAGGTCCAAGTGTTGTATCTTTGGCTCTGATACCATATGTAATGAACCTCTAATTTGCCATAATATATATATATATTCCACGACACATTTCTCTTCAATTTTGTTTAAATAGCTTTGAACTTAAGAGGAGGTAAGATTCATTCCTGTCCATGATGACATTATTACACCAGTCTAGTTTACTTTAAACAGAAAAAAAAAACTTATGTGGATAATTCTTTATAATTCTATCAATCCCCTTCACTCTCAAACTACTCCCAGCATGGTTATATATATATTTAGGTAGTATCTAGACTTAGGACCTATAGTCCATCTCTCTCTTTTAGACATGAGTTCCTATGCTTGTGCGCATGAATATTTATTTGACTTTGAAATATATATCATACACCATATATAAAGTAACGGGGTCGGGGACATATCCCTTATTAGAATATTAAAGTATTAATATAAGATGCTTGGAATAATTTGGTACATTTACACAAACGATTGGGTAACGATTCCCAAACTAAACCCTTGTTTAACTCGCTCTTAACTAAATGCTCTCTTAAAGAAATTTTAATTGAACGATATGTTAATTGCAATGGATGGTTGGAGTGGACGTACTCCATTAGTCATGTCATGAAGGGTCTGTCATTAACTTCACATTTTTCTTGATGAGGGAAGAGTGGTTTACTTGTCAGAAGAGTTAAATCTCTGCACCTAAAATTAATGGATATCTTGAGCACATGAATATCGATAGTTTCACCTGACCTTTCCTCCATTCCAGACATGACAAATCTTCCCCATCACATGGAAAGACCATCATTTGTACCCTCAACATTTAATCGGTGTAGCAGATCTCCTCTTAGGGTTATGTGAGCTTCTATTGTCAATGTGAATTCTGTCGAAAATGGCTCTGCGTATTAACATTTCTCAACATGAAAGGTTGTCGACTTGGAGGGCATAAATCAATGGAACAGTTGGTGCTATTCACCTCCCCGGTAATTTTGTGATACCACTTGTGTCCTTAGTTATTTGAATGAGGACTTTGGTTTCCATCAGGGTGGGAGAACCCTCGTATTGAAAGTCTTACTATGATTGTAAACTGAATCTACCCCTTTAACGTTATTCCTCATAACTTTCTGGATGGTTCTGCTACCGGGTAAATATATTGTTATATGTGTTCATCCTCAATATTTTTGAAAGGGATTCGATGTCCCACCTCCTTGTTTCCTCGATTTCGAAGGATTCACTCTACAGTTTCTCCGTTGATAAGTATCGAGGTCTGGTGTTGCATTGTTGTGAAGCCACGTGAGGTTTTTAATATGTGGTTGAATGTTTCCTACTGTGTATTACAATTTGTGTTGTATTTATTTTTTTCTGGTTGTAAGTATGGGTCCATTCTTCTAAATTTCCAAGAGACTCTCTTATGGTCCTTATGAATAAAATATTTCCTTGATGGTTGTGCATTCCAACCTGACCCAAATAAATTTTGCGACTTCAGTGGTTTCCGAACAGTTTCGTTAGAAAATGCCCCATGGCATACCATACTGAGGTTTATGAAACTTCTTGGATTGAGAATGCCTCCCACTATTGTTATCATTGGTTGCGGATATTATACACCATTAGGAATATGGAAGAAAAATTAGTAAGAAGGTTAATCTTTGGATTTAACGTTGATATATAAATACCCTCTTTAATATAGGCCATTGGATTCAGGGTAGGATTTAACCCCAGCAATAGTGTATAGAATTTGTCCTCTGTGTAACATTTTCACCATGCCTTTGGCTTGTTCGCATGGCCCGTCTTATGCAATTCGTAATTCAAGTGTTAGTACTGTTTATATTATTTCATTTCATAAGCAATGGATTTATTTGTCGTTGGTACCAACGCTAATGATGGGACCCTATTGTTGCGAGGGTACCCATCAGGAGAACCTAGAACCATCCTCCCCTCGGCCTGGGACCTCTATCAGACCAAAATGTGATAAGGGAAAATACGCTTGATCTTTAGTCATGAGTTAAGTACCATTTTGAATCAAACTCTTTATATCCTTTGTCCTTTTATTGAAACTGTTATCCATCTTATTTTCAGTTATATAATACTAATGTAAATTTTTAAATTCCTTGCAGGGATTTCGACTGTGTACATCTCCAGATGTTGGTTCCCTTCAAAGGCGCAAAAGGTATTCAGGTTTCAATTCGTAGCTCTCAAATGCATGCCCTAGTTTTTCTATGAACTGATACAATTCTAAACCAGGGGTTAACATCGTGGTGACAGAGATCTTACTGAATCACAAGATTTAGAATATGATTATAGTTTAAGAATTGCATATTCTATTTATTTTCTTTGGGATGGCAATATAAACATTCAGTCTTTCCGAGCAATGGATCTATAAATGAATGATTCTGAAATGGAATTCAACAAGACTTCATGGACATTTATTCTAATTCAATTCTTTCCTTGGATCTTATTTCGATTTTACATTCTATTTTATCTTCGGTCATTATGTATTTTAGAAATTCCACTAAGACTTAGATAGACTATTGTCCTCTACGGTATTTCAATGTCTGTTTTCCATACAGTATGAGCTTGTAGTCATGCGTTGCATGAAATTATATATTTCCAAAGACCCACATCATTTTTAAACCGAAACTCAATGAAAAGAATGCTAGAATATCAAACTGTTGTACATGTATTAATTATATATCAAAAAGTGCATAATCCTATATGAATGTTTATTCTTGTCATGCATCGATTCTATAATAATGTTATTACTTTGTATGGATTATTACAAAAATATGCAAATATATAGTCATTTTGTTTTTGTCTATCGTTCAACATTTTCTAAGTCATTACTATCAACTCAGGGAATCTATACAGAGGATAATTAAGAAGGGTCTGAGATTGTGAAAGTAGTCAGAAATGCATGTATAATTTATAGATACATCTCTGTTAATTAAATACAAAGCGCTTCATATATATGAGGTCATTTTAATTATACTTATTGGAACGATTGGTTCTATATGTCTGCTAGAAGAGTTGGTATATTAATTGTCTAATATGTGCGCATATATAGGTATATATTACCATTCCTACTGTAGGGAATTCAATTTAACTTTCCATTAACATCTGTACATATTTCCACTTATAATGATGTATATACATAGCTATATACATATAGCTCTATATATTTATATATGGTGATTTACTGTCAGAATTTATCAGTCACTAATGTGCACAACTTTATGCTAATTCTACTCTTTCAATCATTCAAATCACAACGACTCTTGTCTAAAGGAAATTTCAGTAGAAATCATTCTCCCAGTAATATATCGTTGCATACTGACAACCACATAAAAACAAGAGATATGTAAACATAAAGGGTTAGATGAACATATCTGAACCAAAACGCTGAAGACAAAGGGAACAACCACGTTCCTCCCAACCATAGAACATAGCAGCCAAATCACTTGCTCGATTCACCCCCTAGCCTGACCATGAGTCCATGAGGGAAACATTTGAAAACTCCTCAGCAATATCTTTCAGTGCCAACATATTCCTCTTGCCTCACACTAAATCAGTAGTGTTCATAATAGCAAGAAAACCAGTTGTCTCTTTTCCCCATCATACTAAGTAGCGTCCTGCCTCCTCACATATGTTATTTAACAAAAAACTTATTTTGCCTAGGTCTTTCTTCCCCCCTTGGGAATTTTCGTAGCTTTCTAAATCCATGATTTTCAAGGGCTACCAATGGCCAAATATCTGATTTTCCACTTGTAACAATCATCCCAGAGGTACTTCCAACATGTTCCCCACTCATGGAGTCATGGTCAGCTGATTTTAACATGGTTGTTCCATTTGTCCTCCTGCAATCAATATAAAAGAATTTTTTTTCGTACAAGTGTCATAGTCAAATAGTTAGTTGGGTCAAATCAGATCTCTTCCCAACATTCATAATAATTAATTACAATTATCAAATTCGAAATTCAGAATTGCCATAAATGGAAAAAAAATTCCAAATTCGAATTTACTAAAAATGGAATAATTTTCCAACAAATTTTAAATTTCCAAAATACTTTATTTTTAGGGATGTCACATAATCCTTAAGGAAAAATAAGGATTCAAATCATCTCAGGGACATATACCAACATTCAAATTAAAGGAGGGATGCACTATGTACAAGTAGAAATCAATACTGAAGTCAATTCATGAAAATAGAATTAAACTAAGAGAAATCTACAACTATAATGTTAGTAATAAAAAAATATAAGAATTAAGTGTAAAATAAGAGAAGAAACCAACAACAAATAATAAATCTGGGGCAAAAATAGGGTATGAATTATTTACACAACGATATCATTTATTCCAACTCCAAGAAATGGGACAAGGCAATTTTTTTTATTAAATAAGTTTTCCAATAAGTTAAGACCCATCCAATAGATTTTCAGGACCAAAATTAGCAAGACTATGATGAGCAGTGATAAAGAAAATCGATATTTAACCAAGCTTCTATTCGAACAGATTTGAGATTTTATAGTGATAAAATATTCAGATTGTTGAAATTCCTGAAGGAATTGGATAAATTTAAAAATTCACCTATGATGGTATAACAATATGTTGTTGGATATAATGGAATAATATTTTCATTAATGTCAACATGGTGCATAATAATCCAGTATAAACCCAAATCTTAGAAGGAATAACGTCAATCAAAGCTCAGGAGAGATGTTGCATTTGAAGTAAAATAGGAGACATAGTTCTGCGAGTGAAGAAATCCTTTTGTAAATGATCGAGTTACAAGAACCATTCATTCTTAGTTTAGGAAAATCCAGGATCATTAGATCGAGGTGAAGTTAGAGGTTGGGAAGGATTAAATATCAACCATCAGATATGCAATGGAAATGTTGAACCGTCATATCAAACTAAAGGAAAGAAGGTGGTCAACTCCTGCATTCACCACTCCGATGAAAAGGAGTCTAAAWTAGGTAAGTTTACCCGAAGGCCAAAGCCCCAAAGTCGTGAATTTTYGTCGACTGTTGGATMTGAGGAAGAAGAGGAAATCCTGTCAACCATTGATCATGAGTGAAAATATTGAAACCGTTATATCACACTAAGGAAGAAGGTGGTCAACTCTGGATTTGACCTACTCTGGTGATAAGCAGCTCAGATAACCCAAGAACTCCCAAACTCCAAASTKTCGGAATAAATAGAAGTCGTCGATCAAGATAAGAAAATATCTATGATGATATATCTATTCGACACTTCATAAATKATTGAAGGATGGTATAAAAGTGCCAAAACTCCCGAAGCCATGAAGTGCAAATCCATGATCCAGGAGGGAGACATTTGGAAAATGAAAAATATGAMACGTGGCCTAATTAGCTAATGACAAGTGTCAAGGTATAGTTGGCACATTAGTTATACGAAAGTCACAAATTAAGGTGMCACGTGGCAACCACTCATCTAGTGCCACATCAATAGGGATGTCAAGAAGCCACGTCACTCTGGGACTACATCCTCCGAGGATATCCAACTTCTCCTACCAGCAAAACTACCTGAAGCATTGAAGGCCAAAGTCATGAATTAAAGTTTATCCATTGATCTAATATCCTACAAAATATTTCTTGTTCGTCCAATCAATAATAGTGGAGGGATAAAGTAAGTGTGAATCACGAAGTAATGCTAGCCATTGATCTACTTTAGGATCGTTCTCTACCATTGATCAAGCATAATGGAAGGATAGTGTAAATGTAGGTGTAAACCGACAACAAGTGGTCACTGCCATTCTATGACTTATTCGGTAAGTAAACCTCCAGAGGGATTTCTCTAATCTAGAGTCTTGGAGACACGAATAGTCAAAGTCCTGAAGTGAATGAGAATCATTCATCTCAACTCCTGATTAAGTCTTGATTGTCAATTTGTTTGAAGCCTCTCGATAAGACATTATCATCCATCTAAGGAAATATTAAATATTTATTGTCTTATCTACTTGTGAATACAACATATGCACTTTGGCGAAATGTACTCCAAGAGGATTAAATGATTGCAAAGGTCGTACATCCTGAAGCACTTAGTACTGGAGAAGCTGGTTCCAACACCGGTCATGTGATAAGGTAAAGAAGTTAAAGGGTCTAGAAGTAAATAGGCCTGTGTACGTTTGAATACGGTTCCACGTAGAAGAATAGGGGTGAAATAAGAAAGTGATAATAAAACAATGTTGGGAATGCATAAGCTTGTGGTTTCGAGGTCACGATCACACAAATTTTGGTTGAAAGGAGTGCCTATTTATTAAGACTTGAATCCACAACAATTTGAGATCTGTAGAATAATGAACTGATACATTGTTATGATTAAAGAAGAGTTAAATCATGAGCATTATGAATAAATAATAAAGAGGAAAAATGATATTATTTAAAGTTTAATATTATCACTTAAATGAAGAGGTGCAATGGTTCAAATGCCATACCTTTTGGATACTATATAAACAAAAAGGTATGGTGAAATAAAGGCATCTTTGCATTCCATATCAGAAGACCAAAAGAAAAAACAGAGTCCAAGAAGAAGAATTGATGATACTTATGTAGTGAGGGTGGAAGGGAGGAGCAAGGATGGATTCATATCCTTTACTAAGTAAAGTGTGAAAACAATGGAGTTGGCGCTTCCTAGGGTTGTTTCCCTAAATACAATGGAGTTGGTACTTCCTAGGGTTGGTGCCCTAAAGACAAGGGAGTTAGTGCTTCTTAGAGTTGGTTCCCTAAAACAAGGGATTTGGTGCTTCCTAGGGTTGGTTCCATGAAAAAGGGGATTTGTGTCTCCAAGAGTCAGTGCTCTATAGAGGATTAGTGTCATTCACAAACACAAGATTATTCTTTAGAAAATTTGTAATGCTTGTTGAACAATACTTATATAATTGATTGTTTAAATACAAATCCCATTGTTGATCAATAATGTTGATAATTAGAATAAAAAATTAATTATTAATTGTCCTCTCTCAGTATTTCCAACATTTGGTATTAGAGAAAGTACCTTCAGGACAGTCTAATAACTATAAGATAGATCCTCAAAGAAATGGATCAACAAGAGGGAATTTCTTCCAACAAAGAACCATTGTTTAGCGAAGGTGGTTATGGTCTCTAGAAAATAAGAATGAAAAGATACATGTTGGCTCTTGGTTTTTAGGTTTGGAGATCTTTTGTAGATGGTTACACTACACCAGCTACTCAACCCATAGATACTGCAGGAAATAATATTTCCAATGACAACTCATGAGAAGTTAATGGCATTCTCGGAGGATTGACAAATTCTATATTTGTGAAGGTAATGAAATATAAGTTAGCTAAGGAAATTTGGGACAAGTTGGAGGTTGTATATGAAGGAGATAGAAAAGTCAAGGAAGCCAAAATAAAAACTTATAGAGTTCAGTTTGAAAATTTGAAGATGAAAGAAGAAGAGAACATTGATGAATACTTTCATGGGGTAGATGAGGTAGTTAAATCAATCAGAGAAGCATGAAAAGAAATTACCAATAAACCTATTTGACAAAATATCTTAAGGTCATTACCTATGAGATATGATGCCAAGATTTCCACAATTAAAGATAGACTAGAACTTCACAAACTCACAGTAGATCAGTTTCATGGAATTTTTACAGCATATGAGATGAGGACAAGGAACAAAAAACCATCAAAAGGAGAAATGACCTTTAAGGAATATAAATCAAAGAATAAATAGTAACATATGTATAACAAAGATTAGTCAAACATATCAGATGTAGAAGAGGCCAAATTTATAAAGAAACTCCAAAAAGGATTTGGAAAATATAAAACAAAGTTACCCTTTAAGTGTTTCAACTATGGAAGAATCAAACATTTTTCTAAAAAATGTCCCTATCCCAAGTAGGAGGATAATGATGACGAAGAAGCCCACAACCAAAAAAACCAATACAAGAAGAGATTTTATAAGAAAAAGAAAACTTCTACTCCAAAGAAGACATCATCTCTTTAGACATAAATTAAGATGAATATTCAAATCTTCTATTTACGGGAATGGACACTCAAAATAATCATATAGATAATGATGAAAATTACGAAAGTGAAGGTGAATTAGATCTAGAAGTTGAACTAATTAGTGATTTCGAGGAATTAATAAAGTATTAAAAGAAGAACACACTACTTAGGTCAGAACATCAATAATTTGAAGAATCACATCAATGAAGAGAAATAGATGCATCAATAACTATCGAAGAATCAGAGCAGATCATTAGTGATTTAAAGTCCCATCTCCTGGAAGCTAAAAAAATTGAAGAAGTCATTTTAAAACAACTCAATGATAGAAAACAATTATGTGAGAATCTAGAAGCTAAAATTGAGTTGTTAAAAGTTGAACTTGAGAAAGAAAAGAAGAGATCAAAATTTGAAAATAGTTCAGAGATCTTGGATGAAATTATTAGTCGTCACATGTCACCAAATAACAAGACCAGTTTGGGATACACTCAAGACTCAAATTTAACATCACAAGGATGTGTAAAAAGACCAATCAGTTATGTATATTCTCTTAAAATCCCCTTAATAAGAGAATACAATCAAGCAAGGATGATTCCATTGGATACCATCCCTAATAAACAAAAATCAACTTCCCCTACTAAAAAAAATATGACAAGAAGAATACAATCACTAGAATAAATCGCTCTAACAAATATCAATATATCTTCCTTGGATATTTCTATTTCTACAATAATTTTGGACACAAAGCATTACATTGTAAATCCTATAGAAGGCACAATCCAAAAAATGTCCAAAGAAGTTAGAAGTTCAATACAGATAAAAGAAACTATAATTTGTTCTCTCCATTACAAGTTTACAATATGGAATGCCTCAAATGAAATAACTATGGAAATGAAGCCAATGAATGTATATTTTCAAAGTATGTCAAAGAGATAAATATTCCCAACAATAAAAAGGTATGGAAGAAAAAATAAGTAGAGAAAACAGAGTGTAAAGTAGCCTTGTATGCCAAAAAAAAAGGATGTCATTGGTATATAAACAGTGGATGTTATAAACACATGACTGGAGATCAAAGCAAATTTCTCAAGTTAACGAAGAAAGAAAAAGGAAAAGTCACCTTTGGAGATAATGTGTTAGCCAAGATACTTGGAAAAGGCATTGTTAGCCTAGGGAATAATAAGGCCAAAGAAGACCCCAGATGGGGTGCCATGTTGCAGAGACAAGCCTTGCGGGTTAACGCCAAGACACACCATTAATACAACCACTGGTGACCATGCCCTTAGCAATTAAATGGGAACGATCCCGTGCATCATTAACCAGGAGATGAGGCCCTTCGCGCAAGTGAACAATACAATGCACCAAAGCACTAGGAGGCCATCCTTAATGGCCATGGAAGTCGCCATCCTCCTCCTCCTTATCACACACCTCGACAACATTGAGAGGCATTCGTATATAGTAGAGCCAAATGCAGAGTTGAATTTCACTGAGCCGAATTTCATAGAGCCACTGGAGTTTTGGATTAGGGCCATCCATCTGCAGGGAACCTCAGACATCACCAGGTTCTTCATTATGCCCAGAGCATGAGAAAAGCCACACAAGGGTGCAACTTGGTACACATCTGAATCACACAGGTAGAGGCAGAAGAAATTTGAGCAGGCGTTGGCCTTGGCGTCCTCGCGAAGACATGGGAAGTCTAGGAAACCTCGAACGCCTCCAATGGCGTACGTGGAAGAGATCACCCTCGACGAGGCCATGCAAAGCTATCCAGAGATCCCTCTTTTCATAGTACCGGATAATTGGAATCCTCCCATTGATTTTGGCACTGACGACAAGATTTTGCCTTCAGGAAAACCACTTGTCTCCAGTGCAACTCGCCCAGCAGAGGAATTCACAACCTGCTATGTTGAGGAAGAGACACCGTCCTGCGCAAAAGGAAAAAACAACCCACCCATTGGTGCACCTCTGGAGAAGGAGACTCAGCTAATCAACCAGCAGGTACATCAATACAGTGAAGCACATGCAGGTGAAGGATCAATGGGGCCATTTCCCTTAGCCTCTGTTGAGGGTAATTGGCAGGACCAGCATCCTTTCACAAATCCGTGGTACCTAGCACTAATATTTGACATACAGAGCATTCTATATGATCAGATATTTCACATTACTCGAACCGACCATCGACTCGACATGATGTTTGTTGCACACTCCAGGACTCTCCCGAAAAGGAAATGCCCTACATGCGCGCAATCTTATGTGTTTCTTGCAGGATGGCGAAGGCACAAGGATGAGGACGAGCTGGCTGGATAAAAGGTTCAGTGATGTTCTTATTTAACAATCATTTTTTGTTTCCGAACAAGGTTTTAACCCAGTTAGATCATAGTCATGCTGCAACTAGGTTATTAGTACATAGATTGAACTTAATGGCAAGGCGTCCTGGTTTCCTTCGGGCAGGACAACACTCTGATAGTTTTATTTTCTTGGAAACAAATGGCATAGAATGTCCAACTATCTCGGTTTCATTCTTAGGTGGGACAGCTGGCATCGTAAACAGAATCTGTAACTCTACAATGATAATATAAACAGGTTCTTCCCTTTTTACTTAAAAAAAAAATAAGGCCAAAGAAGAAAATGTACTTTTAGTAGAAAATATTAAGCCTAATCTCCTAAGTGTAAGTCAAACATGTGATCAAGGTCACATACTTACCTTTGATTCTCAGAAATTTGAGATAAGAAGAGAATATACAGGGATGCTAGTGGCAGTTGCACCAACAACATCCAACAATGTGTACATCCTTGACATGGAAGGAGAAGAAAAATGTTGTTTAGTTTAAGAAGATGAAATTTGGCTATGGCATAGAAGGTTGGTACATATAATATTTGAAACCTTAATCAAATCCAATAAGAAGGAGGTACTAAGGGATCTTCCAAAGATTATAAATACTTCAAATCCTATTTGTAAACATTGTCAAATAGGCAAGAAAACAAGAGTTAGGTTCAAAACAAAAGAGAAATCCACAACAAAACCATTAGAACTTATTCACATAGATCTATGTGGACTTTCCAGAACTAAAAGTACTTATGGTGAACATTATTTTATGCCGATCATTGATGATTACGCAAGATTGACCTAGGTATACTTTGTAAAAGAAAAATCAAAGGCCTTTCAGAAGTTTAAAAGATACAAATCCCTTGTAGAAAATGAAACATATATCAAAATTAAATGTCTGATATTAGAAAATGGAGGAGAATTCACCTCTAAAGATTTCATTCAATTCTGTGCAAACAATGGTATCAAAAGACATTTTTCAACTCCTAGGACTCCTCAACATAATGGAGTGGTAGAAAGGAAAAATAGAACAGTTCAAGAAGCTGCAAGAACCATGCTAAATGAAGCCAATATTCCAGACAAATTATGGAGAGATGTAATCTACATAGCAGTCCACATACTTAATCGAGCTCATTTGAGACCCAACCATGACAAAACTCCTTATGAACTATGGTTTGGTAGGACAACATCTGTAAAACACTTTATAATTTTTGGAAGTAAATGTTACATTAAGAATGATGAAGATAATTTAGTGATGTTTGATCCAAGATATGATGAAGGCATATTTTTAGGGCACTCACCTAATACAAAAGCATACATTTGTTATAATCTTAGGCTACTAAATATAGTGTAAAGTGCCAATCTAAAGATAGATGATCTAAAATTAAAGAAGAGCATATCCCAAGACTTATCAAAAATTGACAAAAAATCACACCAGGAAGATGAGGATAATGAAACACGGGAAATGAACCATATATTGATGAATAAGACAATGAATAAATTCCCTTGCCAAAATCTCCATCAAAAAGAGTTCAAAAGAATCATCCTGAGATTCATATTATTGGGAATAAAATGAAGGAGTGGAAAAAAGAAGGAAACTCACACTTGACTCAGAGCAAGCAATGTTATCCCTGATAGAACCTAAGTCATTTAAAGAATCTAACAAAATTAAATATTGGATAAAATCAATGGATGAGGAACTAGACCAAATAGAGAAGAACCAAACTTGTGAACTAGTTCCAAGACCCAAGGACAAGAATGTGGTAGGAACCAAGTGGATATTCAAGAGCAAACTAAATGAAAATGGGGAGATTATAAAGAAAAAATACATATTAGTTTTCAAAGGATTTTCCCAAGTGGAAGGTATTGATTTTGAAGAGACTTTTTCTCCAGTAGCAAGACTTAAGGCCATCAGAATGTTCCTCACATTTGCATGCTTCAGAAATTTCAAAATCTATTAGATGGATGTCAAGTCAACATTCCTTAATGGAACACTAGAATAAGAATTTTATGTTGAGAAACCATAAGTATTCATGCTAACAGAAAATCAAGACTATTTGTGGAAACTAAAAAAGTCCTTGTATGGTCTTAAACAAGCCCGCAGAGCATGGTTCACAAGGCTTTATTAGATCCTGTGAAAACAAGGATATAAGAAAGGGACTACTGACAACAACTTATACATCAAAATTAAGGATCAAAACATGATTGTTGTGGTGGTATATGTAGATGAAATCATATTTGGAAGTAATATTACTATAGTAAGAAGAATGTGTGTAATCAAAATGAAAGAAGAATTTGAAATGTCTATGCTAGGAGAACTGTCCTTCTTCTTAGGTTTACAAGTAACTCAAACAAAAAAAGGAATATTTGTTTCCCAAGCCAAATATATCAAGGGAATGTTAAATAAATTCCAAATGGAAGATAATAAACCTATGAGTACTCCCATGGCCACTGGATGTAAGCTAAGCCTAGAATATGACTCACCAAAAGTGGACCAAATGATGTACAAATCAATGGTTGGAAGTATTCCCTATTCAACAACAACAATACCTGACATCATGCAAGATGCCAAAAGAAAGTCACTTAAAATAAATAAAGAGAATATTCAGATATCTTAAAGGCACCTTAGAACTTGGATTATGGTATCCAAAAGACAAAGACTTCAATCTAACTGCATACACTGATGCAAATTGGGCCGATAGTATAGATGATAGGAAAAGCACCAGTGGAGGAGAATTTTTTTAGGAAAATGTCTGGTAGCATGGATAATTAAGAAATAAATTTCCACATCACTATCCACAACAGAGGCATAATACATTGTTGTTTCATCCTGCTACAAACAAGTTCTTTGTATGAAACAAAAATTAGAAGATTTACAAATACGATATGATGATCCCATTAATATTAATTGTGATAACACTAGTTCCATAAGTATCTCTAAAAATACAGTAATGCATTATGAAACCAAACACATCCCGATCAAATGCCATTTCTTAAGAGATCATGTTACTCAAAGAGTGATTAAAATAGTATATGTGGATACCAAAGAACAAATTGTAGACATATTCACAAAACCTTTTCACAGAAGTACCTTTGAAAATCTTCGACATAAATTGGGAATCACACTAGAAGAAAAGGGGCACATGGTCAGGGGAAGAATTACCACATGGGGAGCGAAGAAAGATCCCCTCTGTCATTGTTGTAAAAGAGGGAGGAAAATGATAAAGAGAATAAAAATATTTTGAAGACAAGGTTGCCATCAATGCCAAAGGGGGATAATGTTGGACACAATGGTACAATATTGTCATCAATGTCAACAAGGTGTAGAAAAATCCAATATAAACCCAATTCTCAGAAGGAAGAACATCAATCGAAGCTCAGGAGAGATGGAACATTCCAATTAACACAAGAGACATATTTTTGCAAGTGAATAAATCCTTTTTTAAAGGATCGAGTTACATGAGTTATTCATTCTTAGTTCGGGATAATCAAGGATCGTTAGATCGAGGTGAAGTGAGAGGTTGGGAAGGATTAAATATCAACCATCAAATATGGAATGGAAATGTTGAACCGTCAGATCAAATTAAAGGAAATAAGGTGGTCAACTCCAACGCTGACCACTCTAGTGAAAAGGATTCTAAAACATGTAATTTTACCCAAAGTCTGAAGCCCTGAAGTTGCAAACTTCCATCGACCATCAGATTAGAGAAAGAACATGAAATCTCGTCAACCATTGATCTGGAGTGAAAATATTGAAACCAGTATATCACATTGAGGAAGAAGTTGGTCAACTCTGGCTTTGACCTACTCTGACGATAAGCAACTTAGATAAATGAAGAACTCTTGAACCTCAGAGTTTCAGAATAAACAAAATTTGTCAATCAAGACATGAAATTATCTATTGTGATAGATCTATTCGACACTTCTTCAATGATCAAAGGATGGTATAATAATTCCAAAACTCTTGAATCCGTGAAGTACTGAAGCCACGAAGTGTAAAGCCATGACCCAGGAGGGAGACATGTGGTAGAAGAAAAATATGACATGTGGCCCAATCGGATAGTGAAAAGTGTCAAGGTATAGTTGGAACATTAGGTTTACGAAATTCATGAATCAATGTGATACATGGTATCCACTCAACCAGTTCCACGTCAACATTGATGTTAATAAGCCACGTCACTCTGACACTACATCCTATGGGGATATCCAGCTTCTCCTACGAGAAAAACTACCCAAAGCACTAAAGGCTGAAGTCATGAAATAAAGTTTGGCCATTGATATAAGATCCTATGGAATATTTCTTGACAATCTGATCAATAATAGTGGAAGGATAAAGTAAGCGGGAATCATGAAGTAACACTAACCATTGATCTAATTTGGGAGCATTCTCGATCGTTGATCAAGCATTGTGGAATGATAGTGTAATCGGAGGTGTTAAACGACAACAAGAGGTCACCTTCATTCTATGACTTATTATGTAGGTAAACATCGATAGGGATTTCTCTAATCTAGAGTCCTCGAGCCATGAATAACTGAAGTCCCAGAGTGAATGAGAACCATTCATCTCAACTCATGATTAAGTCTTGGCCGTTGATATTTTTGAAACCTATGGATAAGCCAAGAACGTCCATCTAATGGAAGATTAAATATTGATTGTTTGATCTACTAGTGAATACAGTATACACACTTCGATGAAATGTACTCCGAGAGGATTAAATGACTGCAAAGGTCGGAAGTCCGGAAAGACGAAGTACCGGATAACCTAGTTCCAATTCCAGTAACGTGATAAGGTAAGGAAGCTAAAGGGTATAGAAGTAAATAATCCCTGAGACATTTGAATACAGTCCCACATAGAAGAATAGGGGCGGAAGAAGAAAGAACTAATAAAATAATGCTTGGAATGGATAATCTGGTGGTTTCGAGATCGCGGTCACACAAATTTTGGTTGAAAGGAGTGCCTATTGATTAATACTTGAATCCACAACAATTCAAGATTTGTATACTAATGAACTGATCCACAGTCATGATTAAATAAGATTTAAATCATGAGCATTATGAATAAAGAATAAAAAGGAAAAATTATATTATTTAAAGTTTAATATTATCACTTAAATGAAGAGGTGAAATGGTTCAAATGTCATAACTTTTGGATACTATATAAATAGAAAGGTATGGTGAAAGAAAGGATTCTTTGTAGTCCAAACTAGAAGACCAAAAGTAGAAGCAGAGTCCAAGAAGAATAACCGGTGATACTTATGCAATGAGGGTGGAAAGGAGGATCAAGGAAGGATTCATATCCTTTTCTAAGTAAAGTGTGAAAACAAGGGAGTTGGTGCTTCCTAGGGTTGGTTTTGTAAACACAAGGGAGTTGGTGCTTCCTAGGGTTGGTTCCTTGAAGAAGGGGATTTGTGTCTCCAAGAGTCGATGCTCTAAAGAGGATTGGTGTCCTTCCAAAACACAAGATTATTCTTCATAAACTTTGTAATGCTTGTTTAAGAATACTTATATAATTGATTGTTTAAATACAAAGTCCATTGTTGATCAATAGTGTTGATAATTAGAATAAAAAATCAATTGATAATTGTTTAGAAAGGTAATACTAATTCACTCCCCCCTCTTAGTATTTCCAAAATATCTACCCACTTCCATGGTTTTAAAATTGAGAAAAGAAGAAGTAAAATTATGGAAAAATTAAATAAAGAAAATCATTGCACTAAACTAGAGAAAAATCAAAACAACACTTTGTTAGTCATCACTAGAAGAATTAATCTTGAAAGGTATGCCAACAATATAATATATATCATGAACATTATTAGTGTAAGCATTCTCACTGAAGCCTTGGAAAGTAATCCAAGAGAAATAATTATGCGAGAAGTGTTAACCATTCAACATGAAATGAAATAGAGAGATTACTAGGGTAAAAACATGAAATTAAGAACAAGTGGGATTATGAGAAATGAAAATCTAGTGGAAAATATTTGCAATGTAATCCTTCAATCTAACTATCATATAGTGAAGAAAGAAAAATATTATGGGAATCTATCTAAATGGGTTAATGGATATGTTAAGCCAAAACATATTTTCGAAAACCAATTACATGAAACATTCCACAAACCATAATCTCTCAAGATATCTTGGCTTATGCAAGTCCTTCACATATATGAAAATATTATTTTTTTAACAACCGACATTTCATGGAATATCTTTCACCAAAGTATCACTTTTTTTCTTCCATAGAAGATAATCAGTAACCACAAAGATTCAAATTATTTAATCCGATAAGGAAAAGAGGAGATAATACAATTTTGTAGGTCGTAAAAGATGATCATAAAAAGGACTCAAAATAACAACTAGATCATAAATCTACATATGAGTGCATGAATGAGACTATATTAGTTGTTGATTTGGTGACAATATCCGTTGGCTAATGAAAATGTTGCAAAGGAATCTTGGAATTCAATCTTAGATTAATACTTCGCTAAGTTGCTTTCATTTCAAGAGAAACATTTTGAGTTGTTGGTTGCACAAGTCCTTTCCAAAGTTGCAGAACAAAAGAAAATGGTATGATCAACTATTTTATAGTTTGGGAAAAAATATTCATCTAAATGACTAAATTGTTAAAATGGAATTAGACGAAAATAAAAAATAAAGACCAACATGAAAACTAATCCCAAGCAAAGAATGTTAAGCTAATGTAAATGGAACTAAATTGGCTATCATAAACTTATGCAAAATACTAAAGCCAATGTATTCATTCAACTGTTCAATTGTTTTCCATTCAACCAATTGTCATAGCCTTTTTCCTGAGATACAAGCACTATGTTCTCTTCCCACAATATTCCCTTCAACATGAGACTTAGTGCCATTGATTGTTGTGAGATTTGGATCCTCAAGAAATTTCATCTCATTCTTGAAATCATAATAAATCAAATTTAACAAAAAGGACCATAAGACTTCAATTCCATATATATCTAAGGATATATGTCCATTACCAATCTTGACCATGCTTACACGATAAATAAAAATCCAATTAAAAAATTAATAACATTGTAACCAAGGTATGTGTTTCCTCTGATTATTAATGATAATGATGTGAAACATAATATGATCATCTTCAACATTGTCATAGAAAAGAAGAATGTATTGTGTGAATGATCGCAATCGATACATTTTGGTAAGGTACAAATACTTCTCAGGCCATAGTCTAGATGATTGATTTCCCCATCATAAACAAAACATAGAATTAGAAATCATAAATGAATGAAGTGAGTAAGGTGTCATTTCTAATTGGTGATAAGTTAATGTTGTGATGGGAAAAGCCATGAAATTGATATCCTCAAGTTCCCAAGAGTGTTCCAAGTAGAGAGACCATAAATTCCACTTTCTCGAGCTTACACATTTCATAGAATAAGAGGAAAATGAAATGAAAAAGAAGAGTGTGTACCTTGTTATCACATGAAGTCGTCATGGGTTGTATGTAGTTTTTGCAGGTTGTCCAAGTCCTTTATTTGAACAGGGAAAAACCATGAGCGAAATGCAACATTTAGAGCCATCCATTTCAAGCTTGAAATACAAGCAGGAAGGCTCGATTTTCAACAACAAAGATCCTATGTATAGTTCATATCAAATGTTAGATCGAGAAAAGAATAAGTCACAACCACCCGATCTCATTGGAGAGTGATCGGCGATGGGGAGGCATTGTGGGGATCAAAAAACAAATTAAAGTTCCTGCAAGTTGTGAGCCTGCAATCCCTCAGGATCGTTGATATTTCTAGATCAACAGATCAATGGTGCATATTGATCCCACCATGAACGAGCATCTTTGTATTGTGGGGATTAGGGAGGAAATTAAATTTTGTGCAAGTGGTGAGCTCGCAATCGCCTGTGGCCATTGATCTTCAATCAAGGGATATGTGTCTGATGATCTCACACTCTGGGAAGAAGTAAGCAGAAGCTGAGTGAGTAAGGGACGCCCGAAGTTCAAACTCCCGAAGTGAATCTCGGTCATCCAAAATAAGAGGACACGCAACGCCAAATCTCTCACTCCAGAAATACGACACTTCAAAGGATGGTAAGAGCTATGCATTAAAAAGGCCCAAATCTCGAACTCCCGAAGTGAATATCGGCCATTAAAAAATAGAGGACACATGGTGCTAGATCTCTCACTCCATAAATACGGCACCCCAGAGGATGGTAAGAGCTATGCATTGAAAAGGCCCGAATCCCAAACACACGAAGTTAACGAGAGGCTGACACATTAGATTCGAGAGATCATCCTCCGTGAGGTATTCCTGCTCAGCATTCAAATCTCTCAAGTGCCAAAATTGGCTCCATATCTAAGCATGGTCTAAAAAGGATCTAGAGTTGGAAGATGGATAAATTTTAGAAAGGGTGCTAAAATAGCAGAGATCATGTATTTGTAGCAGATCGACGGTCACACTTCAGAGTCAGTTTAATTTCTCTAACCATGGCCGAATATTTTCGAGATGTCAATGAGAAATACGTACTATCATTTATTGATAACATCTTCGGTGGGATCATAGGTATCCACCCTATTATGTAGAATGCCTTCCGTCGTGGGTTATCAGCCAACTCTTTCCATGGAAATGGGTTCTGCGAGGACAAAACATGCTCGAACGATAAAATTCTAGAGCAGTCCTGCAATCGAAACCACGGTATAGATGAAGAGGTATGTGGCAGTTGGTGGTGGATTGCGGGGGCCAAAGCAGTGTGGACCCAAGCCTCCCTTGGAAACTTCCACAATCATGTGCTTATATGGGGTCTAATTTGAGATCAGTGCGTGGCAACATAAACTGGGCATTAATCCAATTCATCAAAGGAGTGTCACAAAAAGAAGCAAAGTGTTAGAATACCATGAATAGTATATCACTAGAGGAAAGAGAACAATCAACTACCCCCTTAAATGGAAGCATTGAGGGTCTAGCCGAGGAGACAAAAAACTGTCAACCCAAAGTACCAAAGAGGATCGTTTTTTCACATCCTGATCCCAAGAAGAAATCAGTTAATGAAAGAAGGACTAGTGGTTGAATTGCCTTCTACCCCCTTTAAATGGAAGCATGGAGGGTCTGTCTGAGGAGACAAAAAGACGTCTTCTTGAAGTACATCAAAGGGAAGTTTCTCTTGCATGCCCATACTGATCAAGGTATCCTTATGACAGAAGGAACATGACAGACAAGAGAAGACAACCTCTATTGTTTTGGTTATAAATACGTCAGTTGAAGAATATGTTAGGGTCAATGGTTGAGTAGAGATCCCAATTTGTAATAGTTTGATAGTATAGTTGTTCTCTAGTTATGTATGAGACCTGATACTTTATCATTAATAGAAGTCATTTTCTTTCATCATCTATTTACTTTTGTGTTGAAACACTCATGCATGGAAGATCCAGATGAGGTGTTGTAGTTGTATTGTAATGGAGGTTTGATTATAATGTTGTTGTGACCTATTTTAGTATTTTTTTCGTTGTTTTGTTTCCTCTTATGATTAAATGCTCATGCATGGATGATCAAAAAGAGTTGTTGTAGTTGTATTGTAATGGAGGTTTGATTATAATACTATTGTGATATATTTCACTATCTTAAACTTAAGTTCAAGAGTGCTCGTGTGCCTGAGTTTTTCTTCATCAAGCTGCTTGAAGTCTAGATGCTCATGGAACACTTGTCCACTTTTCTCACTAAGTATTCCTTATGTTCACATTTAACCTTAACCACTGACTGAAGTTAATGAGGACCTTGTTTCCTTATGCATCACTTGTCCAGTTTTTGTGTTTAAACATTCTCGTACCAGGATTTATCCATTTGACCTCCACTCATAAACCTACCTCCATCAACATTTTGATGGGTAATGGGCTTATCCTCTTGCAATATGAGGGTGACTCTCAGTGCTAACATACCTTATCTATCTACTAGATAGGTTTTCCATTCAAATAATGAGACATGTAATATGAAAAACAAAATCAACAAGCTCACGAGTAAGAGGTATCAAATAGAAGGTATTTCAAACTAACCCAAACAATGCTTATATTTCCAAAATAGGAATAAATTGAGTTTTGGTTCAAGGAATGTTGAAGAGTGTGAACCAAATAAATTATTGAGTTACAAACCACAAGGAATTTACATATTAGAACTTATTATCATGGCTAAGAGAAAATACAAATGTTGAAAACCCAAATTTAAGAATCTTAGAAGTTGCATGGAGATTTACCACCAAGGTATTTTTCAATTCCCAAACATTTGAATGGATTCAACATCGAAATAAGTGTGTAGTAATCAACCATGACAAAAATCAGGTTACTAAAGAATGTAACCAAAATGAGTGACTTAAAGTCATCCACCCAAAAATACAAAATGATACTTTCCAAGAAAATAAAAGTTCTGAAATCCTCATGATTGATGGGGTTAGGACTAGATTTTTCAATCAACCACTGAGTCGGTGAATAAAATGATTGGTTCCTAATAATTTTTCCTAAAACTATATCAACAAAAATATTTAAATAGTAATGATGCACACAATGTCAAAACATGTTTCCGGACAGTGTGAAAGAATATATCTTTGTTTCATGTGTATAAGAGGAAACTTGGATCAAGTAAGCTGGAAGTTAAAAGTAAAGTTCATCCTTAAAAATACCAATTAAATAGAGAATGGGATATGCACAACCAAAGTATAAAAATTAAAATTAAAAGTGATGAAAGCAATGAACTCAGGAAAAAAAAATCAGCCAAGCCCATTATGGTAAGAAAACTCTATACAAAAAATTATGTTGGAAGAGAGTAACCAAATAAAAATAGTTAATGGCAAAGAAACCATTTGACTAGTCCAAACCAAAAAATAATCATGGAAGAAAAAATACAAGGGATTAGAGTGGCTTGAATTTCAGATGGGTAGAAATAATCACTCAAAATTTCCATTAACTATGTATGGGACAACAAGCCCAAAACTCAAAAGAAACTCAATCAAGCAAAATATTCCAATTAAAATCATGGAGATATAAATATGGGGTAGATATGTGTGTCCATTTTCATCACAAGAGGGAATAAACAATATCTTTTATTTAAAAGGAGCTCTTGTAAGGTGACAAAATGCTTGAAAAGGTCTTGACATGTTGATTGTACATGCAATCAGTGATTTAAAAATTACCCCATAGGAAGGATTGTGAATAAATAAAAATATTTTTTTCTATATATAAAAATTTGTTTACAGAAAACAAATTAGTGGAAAATCCTTCTATTTCTTTCCATATTTGATGAGAATTTCATTCATTGTTCAACCAATAGTAATAAAAGGAAAAGGAAAATGGAAAACTAATTAAAAACTATAAAGAAAAGTTAAACTATGCAAAGGAGAGAAACTAGCATGTTTTATACTACTCTTATCCTATGCTACAATGGCTAAAAAGAATGATCTATGTGAAGTCATAATGTTTATGTATCCATTCACATAATCCCAAACCTGCACACATATGTTCATGAGAAAAAATTAGTGATAGAACTTGAAATAGAAATAGACTAAAAGTAGAAAGAATTAAAACACCAAAAACTCTATTCACCATATTAAATATGTGAAAGTGAGGATTCATGGGAACATTCAATGAGTATGATTCCTCCAACCATGCTTCGATTCGATAATAAAGTATACCATGACTAACATAGAATTGATGGAGGGAGTTTAAGGGAAACTAGCATACCAAACAAGAACCATGTATAGAATATCTATTAAGTGTACTTGGTGAGAGAATATTTGTCTTGATAAACTTGTTTATGCCTAAAGGAAAAACAAAAGAATGAGGGACTGGCATAAACATCGTTGTATACCAAAGTGCTTCATTGTCTTGGAAAGCCTCCCAGGGCTCATACTTCAAGCAACCATAGATTTGAGATAAACTACTAGGATCAAAGTATATACATGGACTAGATTCCACCATGGCATAAGAGATGTCTTTAAGGGAATGGTGAAATCCACTAGTATTAACAATCTCAACTAAAGGGATACTTGAACAAGAATATTCTATACTAATAAAAAATGAAGATAAAAAATAAAGAGATATGGTATGATATACATCTGCTACAAGATATCCTTCATTCCATGAAAAAGGATGATACACGATAGTTGTACTAAGTTCAAGGGAAGAGACCTTATCCTCTCTATCTTCCATATGCACATTGTCATCATCAAGTAATTCAAAAGGGGTCAACCCCATTGAGTTTAATTTAATAGGATGGTGGGTGATTTCTTGCAAAGTTAAATCATTAAAGAGATGATGATACAAATAATAATAAGTGGAAGAATTAAGAGAATTAAAATATTCTCCTAAATGGGAAACATTTTCAAAAAGTGACTTCGTGAATGGTATTTCCTCTTCCTCAAACATATTAGTGATTTATTGTGAATTGGTAGGCTCCACACTAGGATTGTCTTCACAGTCAACACGTTCTTTCTCAACATGGTTTTTCTCTTCCATTCAAAAAATGGATTGTTGTGATAAAGGTGTTAAGTCTTGTATGTTAGTTTCTTCTGCTTGAGTGAAAATGTCATTGTTATTATCTTGCTCCTATAGAATATGATAATCTAAAATATATTTTAAAATATAATCATGGTTAGAAGAGAGGAGCAAATCACAATGACTTTTAGAGCAAGATTTTGCACTAAAAAATCCATCAGCAGTAGGAAACATTCTTGATCTATATCAGTTGAGCTAAGAGAATTTAAGATTTCCTTTATATGGTTTTCACAACCATACAACACATACCAAATTATTTAGACCCATTTTATTAACTATAGGATATTGCTTGCTTTACCAGAAGGAGGGTGTTGTCCTAGAGTCTGTACTTAAGGCTAGAAAGTACAGGTTCTAGGCATCCGAAAGTGAGTAAAAGATAAAAAGGGAAAAAATCAACCTTCGGGAAAAGGAAGCTAAGGCTGATTTCTAAGTTGTCTTTGTCTCACTTCCAAACGTTCCTGGATACTTATATCCCATTCAGTTGAGGCCCATGAATGTTCAAGTTCGACCCGGGTGATGGCAGTTTTAAGTATGGTGTCAAAAAGGTTCAAAGCGATGCTGGTTTGATCTGATAGGCCAGGTTCAATGTTGGGTTGTCTTGCAAATGGCACAGTCATGGAGGAACTGAAAATGAAAAGAAAGTTCAAGGTTTAAAATTCTACTTCAATTTTTTGACCGTATAAAAGAGAATTTTCGAAATCTGATGTTAAAGGTAGAATACAAACCAAAGGCCTTCTCCCATAACCAAGTTAACTTTTTAAAGAATCATGACTGAAATGTGAGAAAACATTAAGCTGTCAACAATGTGAGGCTCTTATCAAGGGAGAAGATCACCCTGTAAACAAAAGAAGAAAAAGGCAAGAAGTAATCTGACGAAGCACAAAATATAGAGATCTAAAAAGTTCACAGGTCCTGTACCTACTGATAGCCAATACAGAGGAAAAACTGCAAGCGATTAGATGACTAAAAAATTGGTCACCACAGTAGAAGTTGCACTAAATTGTAGCTAAGCATTCATTAGAAATATATGTGAAATAAAATTTAATGTAAGATAATAGAGAAAACAAAACTCATAACTCAGTCTTCACGGAATCAGGAATCTTTGGATTACTTTGTATTAATTTTCAAAAGAAAGAAAGTCTCTATTACAATTAGCCAAGAAAGGTCCAGCCTAGGTTCTCACTTCAAAATGCATATTTATACAAACTTCTAAACATTCAGATCTAAATCGTTCCAGAAGTATTTGGTTAAAAAATGCGAAATTTAAGCGTTTCACTTCTTTGTTTTTGTCCTCCTTCATGTGGGTAGAGCACCTTCCTTTCTTTACTCTTTGGATTCTAAAAATAGAACAGGAAGACACTTGTCATTATTTGGCACCGGAAACCTACCCCTTCGCCTACTTGGTGCAATTGACGCACCTCTCCACCAACTAGGCTATCAACCTGGAAGACTCTTCTTGGTTGTTTGCCTCAAAAGTGTAACAATCCTTCGCTAACTGTGGCAGCCTTCCTCTTACTTGTTGGTCTTCAATGATGATAGAACATAAATGTACACTATGTTTTATTAACCATTTATTCACTTGGAGTATATCAGTCTGGCTTATCTGTGATATTTTAGCCTGCTCTTTTTCCTCGTTCTCCTTGATATTGAGTAGGTACTTGGCTATATCGATCTGGCCTAGTGTCCCAGTGCCTCTTTCCCTGTCGAGATCTGACAAAATTTTATTTATCAAGCCGAAAGTTTATTCACAAGAATTTATCATTTCTTTAGCTCGTTCTCTACTTTCTGATATATTACGATCCCATGCCTTCAACAAGATATTACCTCTGGTTTTCTCTGGGATGGAAAGCCTAGAACTACTGACCATTTTTTTTTTTTTTGAGGCTATAATATCCTCTTGGAAAGTGACCCAAGCTGCTCCAACTTGTCTTTCTCTCAAAGAAATGTATTCCAGTACTTGGTCAATGGTCCTGCAATGGTTTTGGATGGCCTCCACTTTAGCAAGTAAATCTTGCTAAGATACTGACACTCTTTTTTGGATTTCAATGGCTTGGGATTTGAATATCCCGATATCTATAACCTGGCTCTCGGCATAATTCAACTTTACCTGTAACTGCCTGATCAGTTATTCTTGTTGTCTTACCTGTGCTTGGCTGGTCTAGGTCGATTGATGTATTTGCTCGAGATCGGATCTGAGCCGCTCGATTTCCTTTTGATCGGCTACTATGTCTTGCTCTAGACCTGTGTTCACCTGATCTCTGGCATTTTCCTCT
Source organism: Picea glauca (assembly GCA_000966675.3). NCBI lineage: Eukaryota > Viridiplantae > Streptophyta > Pinopsida > Pinales > Pinaceae > Picea > Picea glauca. The sequence continues at coordinate 153,805 of JZKD02S1625007.1, forward strand.
GTTGTAGCTAGCTTAGCCTCCAATGTTCTGATCAAACGGTTCTTCCGATTTAACTGTTCCTTTAGAGGTCCGATGGAAAATTGGTTGGCTGTAGCAAAATCCCCCAACGTCCCTACTATCTGAGTGGCAAAATCGTCCTTTTTCATGGCCTTCTCGTCGGCTAGGACTTTGAATTTTTTGGCTACTGTTCCCACTTCTCGGTAAATTTGTTGCTTCACAACGGCCTTTCTCTTCTTATCGAAGAAAAATTCATTCGGAGGAAACTCTTCTATAGTAATGGGCATCAGTTTCTTGCTGAAAATCCACCCCGCGTCGGGGGTCCCCTTTGTGAACTGTAAGGGAGTGATAGAAGTGATGGGACTACCGATTTCCTTTGATGGTTTCTGTGGGGTAACAATCATGTCTAGCTTGCTTGATGCAGAAGATGGTGTGACACTTACCCCTTGTGGGAATACTCCTGCTTGGCTCTAGACTGACTCCCCCGATGCAACCGCTTTTGGGCTTCCTTCCTCTAGGTTGGGGATCTCAGCTTCCTATTCTGAGTTCCCAGTTTCTTCTATCTTTTCTTGATTTTCCTCCCAGTCAAGACCTGAATCCTTTGGATCTTTGGGTTTCGTTGGATGTATATCTATGGTTTGTTGGTTCTTACCCTGTAAAACTAGGGGAAGGCAGCTCCACCGATGTTCCTAAAACTTAAAAATATCATCCCTATCCCTAGGCGACCGGGGTTGAATCCGGCTTAGAACCTTGGAATAGGATCTCGCACCTTGGAAGATGTAGTCATGAGGTGAGTGCTCATGTTCGTATCTTTTTAGGCCACAACTCGCCATGTGATTACTCATGACCTTATGTGGGTCATGTTTCCTGAACTCGATGTTGACCATTTTAAATTCCTCCAAGGTTGTAGCCTCGGCTTTGGCATGTCCAAAATCTAATAAAGAATATGTATTAAAATGAATGGGGAAGGGCGGCCATACCTTCTTCGAAAAACCTTTAAGTTCATTGCTTATTCCACTGAGCACGATTTTCCTGGTGATTTCGTGACATACCAGCTTATCTGGCACGAATAGTGGTAGAGCATATGGGGGAACAGAGGTGATGAAAACCCTAATGTATGAAAATTCTGCTTCTACATACCAGTCAGCCACACTACCCAAGTTGGCGGTGATGCTATCTGAAATCCTAGGTGGTGGGTTACCGAAGATGGAGAGATGCATCGGTACCATTACCCAATTGAAAATCTCGTATATGAATTCTGTGGCCTTATCCTCCAAAAGTTTCAAGTGATAGACATGGATAGGCTAAGCATTACATGGAGTCTAGCTCCAGCTCATTAGAGGGAACGGCGCCATGAAACAAATGGAATCCATGACATAGAAGGACATGAAAAATGAGGTTGTCTTCTCGCTCGCCTTCTGTGCTAGATATTCAGTAATTTGATGGTTAGACTATCGGACAACAGTTTGGACTAGTCGAAAGAACAACCTTCAGCTACTGTATAAATCAGAAGCACCCACGGGAGGAAAAAGTGTGTGGTGTCCTCCCTCCCATACAACCTACAGGCCATCATTGCTATATACCTGAATGGTGGCTCTAAAGAGGAGATTGAATAAATACCATTAGAATCTGCCCTGAATTTTGCAGAGTGCGAAACCCAATCCTTGATCAGCTCAGGCAAGGTTCTGCCATATTCCTCGCATTCCTTCTCCTTGAAACCTTCCAGAAACTCATCATTGTATGCAAAGTTTGGTGTGGGTGACAGTTGATACATTGCCTACAAATGTTCCGATCTAAAGGTCCCAACTGTCACCTTCTGTTCGCTAATGATAGTCATGGTCAGGATATGCAGATGGTCTAGCACACATTTGATCATATCATAATAGGGAAGGAGTCGTGGCCTTGCCGCTATTTTTTGCATCTCTTCTTGAATGACGATTTTTTATTTGGTGTCCAAATCATCCTTCTCGTTATCGTTGGAATCCTCTGAACAATTCATCGATTCAGACTAAAGAATGTCAGAGATGTATATCCAGGTTTTGACAGTATTAATACTTTGGGGCAAAATATCAGAAACTGCATCTGAGCCTTGACCTGAAATCTCGGTAGCTGCCTTGGACGCTTTTCGTGGAACCATGATAGAAAAATTTGTGTTCAGATCTCCTGTAGTCAGAATTGTAAACATAGAAAGAAGTTATCCCGATGAAAAAAAAAACAACTTTGCGTGCAAAATAGAAATAAAATTGAACAAATAAAAGAAACTCCCTTGATTTAATCTTTCAACTTTGTGTGAGTCCTTGCTGATATAACGGTCAAATCGTTTAATGGAAATATTTAGGCATGAATCGAGATCTTATTTTCCATTAACTCATCAAGATTCAAATCAATTCCATAAATGTTTAAAATATTTGTGATAATAAATAAATGTGAAAACATTTAAAAATCTCATCTGTAGACTGTGTACGTTAAAGGTCCTTTAAGGAATTAATTAATTTAGTTAATTCCTTTAACTTTGTACCTTCAACCCTCAAAACCTCTTTTNTATGGTCTTGAGCACAAACAGACCATTCAACTGGTAGTATCACGAGCACCGTCATTATTATCCAACTGGATAATCTCCTATGACAACTGGTACAATATCAATTGATAGAACACAAATGTGTCTATCCACGGTAGTACACAACTACGTGATACATAGTCACAACCAGTGGAACATATCCACCACAGTAGTATATCTCTACTGTCTAGAGACGGGTAGTCTCCATAACAATCATCTGATGACAACCTGCACAGAAAATATTGTTAAGAATAAACTGAATCACCTGGGCCAATCTTTCACTCACATCTGTGAGATCTGAAAGAATATCTGCCCTCAGTATAGAACATCAACAATGGGCTATCTGCCCTATTCTTCTCAAACAAGGAAGAATGATTGTTTCTGATTTTTGAACCTGGACCATTCCTCACCCTGAGCCATTCTTCCTACACTAATCAAAGTGCACCTTGGAGAGAATGTATAAACCCTAAGGAATGTCTAAGTCTGGACCATTCCCCTCCCTGGGCCATTCCTCCTACACTAATCAAAGTGCACCCTGGAGAGAATGTAAAACCCTAAGGAATGTTTGTCCCTGATTGTTGAGCCTGGACCATTCCCCACCCTGTGCCATTCCTCCTACACTAATCAAAGTGCACCCTGGAGAGAATGTATAACCCTAAGGAATGACTGTCTAGACCATTTCCTCTGTTAACCACAAGAGGAAAAGATTGTCCTGTATCAACCTCCAAAACGGAGCATTCCTCATGTTAACCACAATGAGAAATCGTTGTCCGGCGAGGCGGGCCAGTCTTCTTAAGTAACCTTCAAGAAGAGAGACTGCCCTAGACCACTCCCCATGTTAACCACAATGGGAAGTCGTTGTCTATGATACATCAGCAATCAGACTACTTCCCATGTTAACCACAATGGGAAGTCACTGTCCGTCAAAAATCTTAATCCACTTTCCGAACAGGGAAGAATCTGTCCAATCTGGACTATTTTTCAAATAATTATAAATGCTTCAATAATAATTTCAATGCTCCCTCCTAACCTGGAGAGTCTTCCCTTTCAGCTAAGGGAGTTATTTCCACGATCCCCATCTTCTCTCGGAAATATGCAAACTTTATTCTGGATAGAGATTTCGTCAGGATGTCTGATGTCTGCTCATCAGTGGGGATATACTCGAGTTTTACCTCTCCTTCCTGGACTTTATCTCGAATAAAGTAGTATTTGATCTCAATGTGCTTCGACCTTTCATGAAACACTGGATGTTCTGATAATCTTATACAACTCTGATTATCAC
>JZKD02S1625018.1:32530-42655 GCA_000966675.3 Picea glauca
GTTTAAGACAACAACAACCAAGAATTTGAATTTTAGGGTATACCTTAAGGCAGAATTCAGAGATATCACCTAGAAGAAAAGCATGCCAGTTTCCCATTTGGAAGATGAATGATAGGACCTGTTTAAAGGCGTTCAACTCTATATCACCTCAAAAGGTAGGTATGACAAGCTAATGTTATATCATTTCAAACTTTTAGATCATTTCATAGGGAAGACCCTCCTGAATTTACCTTTTTTCCTCCACAAAATCCTAACCAAAGTATGTAAAAAGATTAGAGTTGTACCTCTAAGCATAAAAAACACCCTTTGTCATTTTGGCTTCATCAAACTGATAATTCTAGAAGAAATCAGACAAAGAGGAAGGGCTTGGCAACATTTTCTTTTTTGGGAAGGCTTTGAGACTCAAACTCAACCCATGAATGAGCAGAAGAAAAATGGAAAAAGGTAGTTAACTCCTCAAAGCAGCTCAAGCAGGAGGAGAGCTCTTCTAGGACCACCAGAGGACAGGATTTCTAGCATAAAGTCTAAAAGAGAAAAGAAAAAATTAGATTTTGAAACCAATTCAGAGCAGCCTACAGTAAAAAAGACAAACATTCTCAATTTACCATACACGGACTCGGAAACAGAGCCAGAGAAAGAAGATGAAATTCCAGCCATTAAAAGCCCTGAACACACTATGGAAATTGCACAAGACTATGATACTTTTACTCCCATTGATAAAGGTGAAACATCAAAGAGAAAAAAGTCAAAGAAATCACAAAAAATTAAGCAACTGAAAGAGGTGATTGCACAATAGGAGGTTTTGGAAAGAGTGATCAAGGCAAGATACAAATCCTTATCTGACAATTTTGCAAAGACAAATACAACATTTGAGAAGTTGGCTCGTGAGAGTGTCAAAGACAAAAAGAGAAAGAAGAAAATCACCAAAGACTATAACAGTTTGTGGTGGTTAGAAAAATGCCTTAAGAGGAAAATTAAGAAATTGAAGAAGAAGAGTAAGTCACATCCAGATCTACAGGTACTGGCCCAGGTTGTTGTGAATATGCAGGGAGATAAATCAATGGCACACTAAGCTTTTGGTAAAGAAACATTTTTGGAGATGAAAGGTTCCTTTTTGGACAAAGACATAACTTTCACCAGCACAAAAGTTATATTTAAAACTAGTTAGCTGGTGAAAAGCAGAACTTTCACCAGCTAACCAGCGGATCGTAAGGTGAATTAGCTGGTGAAAGTACATAAATAAATTTTTGGAAAGCTAAGTTGGAGCGAGGCAATTTCGAAGTATTTAAAAAGGGTTTGAGAGAATCGAAGGATTAAACACCTAATCAAGAAACACTCAACATCAGAGATTCGTGGAGATTTTGAGACCAAATGCTAAATTGGTCAACTAAAGTTTCGGTTATGGTTATTAACAGAGTCCATCTATAGAAGACAGGTGCCTTTACCCTTCCATGACACAACAAAGTCCTAAAGTGATGAAGTAAAGATGTCAAGATCAACATAGAAGACAGTTCGAGTTCTAGGAACTAGTCTTTGCTTATCAATATTGTTTAGTTAGTTTTATTTTCTATGTTTAGATACAGATCCAAGTTTTCAGGATCTAAAAAAAATGATTGTAAAAGGATATAAATGACTATTTTTTCTAAGAAACAGGGGTTCAATTTGGGAGACATTTTCTGGCTATTGTGCTAGACTTTTATTATTGATAACAGAATCACAATCCTCTTTTGTTTTCAATATTAGATTCTTTCACATTTCATTATTCTGCACTTTATTTTAGTTTAGCTCAGCTTCTAAGAACTATCATCTTCTTATTAATCTTATGAAATTAAATTAAAGGTCTTCTTGCTATCTTGTATGACCCTTCATGTTAATGTATTTGGTTATCTAGACTAGTTTTCTCCATCCCCTGTTCAACTATGCTGTCTGATTATTGATTTCTAAAAGCATCTTATTCGAATGCATGATAAGTGGTCGCTCTCATTAGCTTTTGAGTTATTCCATTGTCCCAAATATACCTAAAAACATTTTGACTTGAAGTTACCAAGCATCTTTGGCTTACAACCCAAAGAGTTTCTTAGAGTGATAACAAATTGGCGTCGTTATCGGGGAAACGAAATTTCAGCTCTGCTTTCCTGGGATACGACACAGAGCTAATCTTTGATGATAGACAAAGATTAGACATTTTATTGGTTGTAACTATCTATTTGGCGACTCCACAAGTTCATCCTGGCTCCTATGAGGATCAATACCAGGGCAAATCCACAAGAATCACCTGTCACACCAATGCCCAATCCAGAACTAATTCTCAGAAGAGGAAAACCATTCCACGGTCAAACTTCAAGATCAGACATAGAAGGTAATCCTCTCTTTAGTTCTGAAAAATCTACTACAGAAAAAATTGAATCTTTTTCCAAGAGTGCTGATGAAAAAGCAACTGTAACTACTGTAGAAGAATCAAGTTTTTCTTATCAACAAGAAAATATCAGTGATGATGAATTGATAGATTTAAAATTGGTTGAAAAAGAATCTAAAACCTTAGAAATAAATCATAGTTCTTCCTCTCTTGAGTCTTTTCATTCACAGCAGAAAGAAGATCATTTAAACATTTACAGTAGCCTCCTTGTTGTAGAACATCTTCTTCAAGAGTTGTCTTCTAAAGGTGAAGAAAACTTAGCTGAACAACTTGCGAATTTTTATAGAGCCTCATATCAGACCTCTTTCCCATTAGAGAATTCACCTCCTTTACATTCCCCCAGTGTTGAGGAATCGAAGAAAAAACTATCACCTCTCTCACCCCTGATCATTATGGCTTGTAACACCCTATTTCCCCCAGTTTGTAAAAATAACTGGACTGGCCAGAACTGTGGCAAACTCATGAATGTGAATATGTGATGTAAATGGACCTTGAGGAAAAAGGTCAATGAATGTGAATAACATTATGAATTTATTGCAGGACTGTTGAGAGGGGATGTGTAGAAAAAGAGACCACGATGGCGGTGGAAGGAACCTGGAAAGGTGGCGTTAACTTCCACCGGTAATTAATACTGTATTTGGACTTCACTGGCCTAGAGAACCAAAAGCGGCTCGCTAGCCCTGAATTAAATGTCTCGCAAGCTGGTAGGTAGATGGATTAATGAGGGATGGGAGGTGAATCACCCATCCGTAGAGCCGTCAGGCCTGACCAGCATGAGGTTAATCGCGCCACACGCAACCTCGCAAGAGGATAAGGCATAGGGTAGAAGCGATTGGGGGGCAGACGCGAGGGGAGAACTCTGGAAATCTGCAGAGTGAGTGATAGCAGAGAAGAAGGATTGCAACCTTCACTCCTAGTCACTGAAAACCAGAGACGCAGTCTCACAGCATCGTAGTCTCAGCTCAGGGGTGGCTAGTTGTAAATCCTATTGGAATAGCTGAGCCTATGGTTGGGTGGAAACAAGCACCCCTCTTAGCAGTTGCACTCACTTCTGGTGTTATTTCTGATAAGTGTTTTACATCTTGCATTTTGACATTCATATGTTGACATATATGCTCATAAACTGTGAAATTGTGAATGATTATAGTATAAGACTATCTGTGCAGTGTTTTGATAAGAAATGGTAGATGTATGCTTATAACAGAAAAACCACGCATGGCTTATGTTGATAAATGAATTTAATTATGCATAAGTTGAACCAAGTCAGACTTCCAGTCCATTCTCAGGAATTTGTTTCCCCTTATCTGTCTCCAAGAATGCCCTGTAATAGATCTCTTCACAGAGATACCCTCCTTGGAAAGTCTTACTAAGAAACTGGAAAAAGGACTTGAATTTTCAAGTCTTAGCAACCCTGTACAAGGAGGAATGACCCTCTTAAAATATCGAAGTAGCAGTGTAGGGATAAGTATCGATTGATGGATGAGATCCCGTCGAAATATCTGTGGTCATTCACGACCCTTAGATTGACGAGAGAAAGAAGGGCATTATGTTCCTTGACCCTTTTCCTCTATCTTCTTGAATAGCGAGGAAATCGGGACCGTAGATCCCCAAGGTCTGTGGGAGTATCTAGACCCTTGTTTTTTCCACGTCCAGAGAGTAGTGGGAGAGTGTGTGACATGGGATAGATCTGAGTCGTCAGATCTTAGCTAGAAAACCCTACAACCATTGGATATGTTAGGAGATGCATGAGGGTTTAGCCCTCGTGAACAAGGGAGAAAGTCCCGAGAGAGGAATCGGTATCGGGGATTCAGGATTCGGGATTCCAGGAGTCCTGATGACAAGAGATCGGGACACTCCATGGTGAAAGTCCCGTTATAGATATAGACCATCCATCCGTGAAGGACACGTGGTGGATATCAAGAGTCCATCGGTATTTCGGATACTGGGGATTCGAGTTGACAAAGGATTTGTGTCATTAGGGGTCGCGAGTCAAGAAATCATGAAACAACAAGGACCGTTCATTTGAGGGAGTATACATGGCTTCTAGTAAGAGCTTTGGCATTTTGACACTTGGGAAAATGGAAGGACAAGAACCCTTGTCTTCGCGAGTCGCGAAATCCCGATCACCGAAACCCCGAAATGGCGTAAGATGTGAACGAGATTGAGGAAAGCCGAGATTTGATCGTGACCATTGATCATCCCAAAAAGGTCATGACCGTTGATCTTGGCTGAAGGTCACCGCTGTCCATCGAAGGGACACATGGCTGCCGGTCGACGTTTTGGCGTTTTGGCATCTGGGAAACTAAGAAGGCAAGAAACCTTTCCTTCGCAAAACGTGAAATCCTGATACCCAAAATTCTGATACGCGCGATAGTGGAGAGGAGAAGTCTCAAAGGAACCTAGACCATCCATCAAGGGAGATGTGTGGTGAGCAGTCAGAGTTCAGGGGAAAGTCCTGAAATCTAGTGAGTCGTTGGATCCACACTCTTAAGAGCCGTCGATCTCTTACACGAATTCCCATATCGGAATTCAGAGATTTGAATGACGAAGAGTCTTGGAGTCATTGCATTTAAAACTCTCGAGTACCGAAACCCCGAAAAGATCCATATCGTTGGATCAGGGGAGGCTTACGACCGTCGATCTCCCTTTTGGGGGGGTAACTTTGGAGACCTCGGAAGTTTCAGGGATTCTAATGGGGGAAGGTAGAAGTCATGTATCATGATTCCCCAAATTGAAAAAATCCAATAAGCTCTTGGTTGGCTTAAGCACGTGGACACAGTATAGGGTCACATAGACAAGACCCCAAGAGAGGAACTTGCCCCTCGCTAGCCCCGTCGGGGTTCGGCGTTTTACTGTTTCAAGCTTTAGGGTTTGTAGAGTCGAGAGACTCGACGTTCTGGTAGCACTAAGTCGCAAAGTGCAAAAAGACACCGTGATGATTCGGCCCATAGTCGTGAACTACAACCACATGTAGGTGGATAAAGGAAAGAGCTAGCCCGCGCTAAGCCTCGTAGGACCTCGGGGATTCTGATCATTGAGAAATCAACAAAAAATTATGATTTCCATAGTGGGTATGTGACAAATTGGTATCAGAGCATGGTTACAACACTCGGCCTGATTGGGCTCATGAACGAGTTGCGCATAAGCTCCGTTTGAAGCCCTCCTACAAGGATTAACCCCCTAACTTAACTCTCTTATCCAGGATCAAAAACTTGGAGACGAGAACCCGATTGTGTATGCATGTGAAAGAGTTATAAATTTATGCGCAGGTTATAAAATGTATTTAACTCTTGACCAATAATCAGCGTTTGTCTTTTCACCCAAGCAGACGATTAGCTGTGGGCATTTACAGACGCAGAGAATGGTGACTCACCAAGAGATGGGAAAATGCTCCCATAATAGAGACGAAGAGTCTAACGAAATAAGAGCAATAGAAACCCCTCCAGATCTAGCCGAGACTGTGAGGAGTCTCATGGTTGAATTGAAAAGCTGCAAGGCCAACAATGAAAGGATGATAAAAGAACAAGAAAAACAAACTGAAATTAATGTCGTTTTACTGCAGAGCTTATCCGACATACAGCGACAAATGCAGCATGAACCCGAGATGCAGAAACATGGTCGTATCAGTGGAAATATTGAGAGGAGCACCTCAAGGAAGGTCCACCCCAGAGGTAAAGGACCAGTGCCAGACGATTCCTCTGAAAAGGAAGCTGGCGATTCAAAAGGCTCTTCCAGTAGCAGGACCAGTCCCTATTCTCAAAGAAAACAGAAGAAGAAAAAGACTTCCAAGGGTCATAAATTTGAGGAATGCAAAAAGGCCAAACCTCCCTCCTTCAACAGTGAGATAAAGAAGGGAGAGGAAGCTGAGGCCTAGTTACTTAGACTGAAGAAATATTTCAGAGTCCATGACTTTTCAGAAAATTTGAAGGCCCGAGTGGCCACTTTTAATCTGAATGGAAAAGCTTCCATCTGGTGGGAAGATCTTAAGAATGTGAAAGGGGTCCGCGAGGAGGACCTGTCCTGGAAACAGTTTGAGAAGTACTTCCGAAAGAAGTATTTGTCGGAAAAATATTTCGACGAGAAGGCTAAAGAGTTTTATGAACTCAAATTGGGGAAACTCACTATAGAGGAATATGTCAACAAATTCCTCGACTTATTGAGATATGTACCCTACCTTAAAGCAAAAAATGCAAAGGCACAATGCTTCATCAGTGGGCTACCCAAGGAATACTGGAACCGAATTGAATTTGACGAGCCAAAGACCTTAGAAGACACTATTCGAAAGGCAACATATTTTCATGAACAATATGGACATCGGGAAGAGCCTCGTGGAGACTGGAAACAGAAGAGTGGTTCGAGATTTCAGAAAAAGGGAACCAAATCCTCGAAATTTAAGAACTACAAGAAGAACCCCAGAATGAACTTTCCAACCCAAAGTGTACTCCAGCAGAACTTTCCCTCGGTGGAAGGAAATATAACTTTTGTACCTATATCAGTAAATACTAATAACCCAAAGAGAGAACCTCTGAAATGTTGGGGTTGCGGAGAAGAGAATCTCCTGAGAGACTGTCCACACCGACAACAGAACATTCGAAAAGTTTATAACATTCCGGAAGCTACCACAGTCAATGATGTGGCAAGGAGTGTGCCGCAGATTTATGCATCCTTGGATAATAACCAAGCTGACCACCAAGCTTTAGTGGTGGAAATAGAAGGTATGATTTCCAACCATCTAGTGTCTGTTTTGATTGACCCTGGTTCCAATTTGAGTTATATATCCCCTAGAGCTGTTGAAAGGTGCAAGTTACAACCACAAAAACAAACCAAGCCATGGTTGGTATAGTTAGCCACTGGCATCAAAAGAAAGGTAGTAGAGGTCATACCAGCCTGCCAATTAATGTTGGGTGAATTCCCCACCCAAGCAACCCTTAACATATTACCCCTGGGATCATACAATCTATTGATTGGTATGGACTGGCTGGCTTCCCATAAAACCAAACTAGACTGTTACCATAAAACCTTAGAATGTGTGAGCAAAGAAGGAAAAAGGATAACCCTTCAAGGGATCCGAAAACCTGTCTCGGTGAGACAAATATTAGCCCTGCAAATGAGAAAGTATTTCTGAAAGGGATGTCCCCTATATGCAATACAGGTGTTGAAAACAAATGAAGGTGCTAAACCAAGCCATGATGATCACCCTATTCTGAGAGAGTACAAAGATGTGTTTCCGGAAGAGGTACCGGGTCTACCTACGAGAAGAGACATTGACTTCTCGATAGAGCTTGCACCAGGGGCGGTGCCGGTGTCTAGGACACCCTATCGGATGAGCACACCTGAGTTGGTGGAACTCAAATTACAATTGAAAGAAATGATGGATAAGGGTTATATTCGACCCAGTGTGTCCCCATGGGGAGAACCAGTCTTGTTTGTGAAAAAAAAGGATGGCACCCTTAGACTGTGCATAGATTATAGACAACTCAATAAAGTAACCATCAAGAACAAGTACCCCTTGCCCAGGATCGATGATCTATTCGATCAGTTGGGAGGCACATCTATTTTCTCAAAGATTGACTTGAGGTCGGGATACCATCAAGTCCAAATCAAGGGTGAAGACATCCATAAAACCGCTTTCCAGACACGGTATGGTCACTATGAGTTTGTGGTAGTGCCATTTGGGTTAACCAATGCCCCTACCACTTTCATGTGCTTAATGAGCAATGTACTCAGTAAATTGTTAGATAAATTTGTGCTAGTCTTTATTGATGACATATTAATCTACTCTAAGGATAGAGAAGAACATGAAGAGCATCTTAGGCTTGTGCTGCAAGTGCTAAGAGAGCATCAGCTCTATGCTAAATTCAGCAAATGTGAGTTCTTTCAGAAGCAAATACATTACTTGGGACATGTTCTGTCCGAGGAAGGGGTAGCAATAGATCCTGACAAGATAAGGTCTATCATGGAATGGCCTATCCCAAAAGATGTCTCAAACGTCAGATCCTTTATGGGATTGGCGGGATACTATAGGAGATTTATAAAAGATTTCTCCAATATTGGTTGTCCTATCACTACCCTCCAGAAGAAGGGGACAAAATTCCTGTGGACACAGCAGTGTGAAGAAAGATTTCAAAACTTGAAACATTTACTAACCCATGCACCCGTGTTGAAAATCGTTGACCCAGAAGCTGACTTCCTTTTGTGCACAGATGCCTATAAAGAAGGGCTCAGAGGAGTCCTTATGCAGAAAGGAAGTGTGATCTGCTATGAATCCCAAAAATTAAATGAACATGAAGTCAATTGTGTGATCTAGAACTGGCTACCATAGTGCATGCCTTGAAAATGTGGAGGCATTACCTCTTGGGAAGAAAATTTGTACTTATGACAGATCACTGTGGATTACGGTATTTGTTTGACCAACCAAAGCTCAATGCTAGACAAGGTATATGGATGGCCCTCCTTAGTGAATTTGATTTTGAAATCAAACACATTAAAGGGAAAGAAAATAGGGTGGCCGATGCCCTTAGCAGAAGCATGAAAACCATTCATCTGGTAGCGGTGAGTACCTGCGAGACAGACATCAAGAACAGAGTCAGAAATGCACAAGAAACAAATTCCTTCATTCAGACTGTGACCCTGTACCTACAACAAGAACCCGCTGGAGTAAAATATGAAGGCTACCAGATGACCGAAGGAGGTCTGGTCATTTACAGAGATAAACTGTATATTCCATATTGTGACGACTTGAAGAGGTTCATGATGGATGAATTACATAAAAGACCATATACTGGTCACCCAGGATACCATAAAATGATCATTGCCACCCGTAAACAATTTTATTGGCCTGGATTGAAGAAAGACATAGCCAAATACTTGGCCCAATTCATAGAGTGCCAACAGGTTAAAGCAGAACATCGACACCCAGCAAGACTATTACACCCTTTACCCATCCTAGAATGGAAATGGGAAACCATCTCCATGGATTTTATCACTGGATTGCCAACTTCAACCAAGCAGAATGACGCCATCATGGTAGTGGTGGATAAACTGAGCAAGTTTTTTCATTTCATCCCCGTCAAATCAACCTGCAAGGTGATAGATATCACCCAAATATTCATGAAAGAGGTATTCAGACTGCACGGTATGCCGAAAGAGATAGTATCTGACAGAGACACAAAATTTACTTCCAATTTTTGGAAATCACTGATGGCTGGTTTGGAGACCAAATTGTTGTTTAGAACTGCCTATCACCCTCGAATCGACAAACAGACAGAAAGAGTGAATCAAATATTAGAGGATATGTTAAGGATGCATGCAATGCATCAACCTAGGAAATGGGAAGACTACCTGCCATTGGTAGAATTCGCCTACAACAACGGCTACCAAGCATCCTTAAAGATGAGTCCCTTCGAGGTCCTCTATGGTAGGCCATGTAATACTCCAGTCAGCTGGACTAATCCTGTAAATAGGATTTCTTTTGGACCCGACATGTTGAAAGAAATGGAACAGCAAGTGACTCAGATAAAACAAAATCTGAAGGTCGCTCAGAACCGACAGAAAAGTTATGCTGATCAAAAGAGAACTCCAAGAGAGTTCAAAGTGGGAGACCATGTATATCTCATAATTAAGCCCAGAAGGAGTTCCCTCAAAATGGGAGCTTGTGCCAAGTTGGCACCCCAGTATTGTGGACCCTTTGAGGTTCTAGAAAGAGTGGG
>JZKD02S1625018.1:69785-83029 GCA_000966675.3 Picea glauca
ACAAAGCATCATCAGATCTATCTATCTATATCAAATCACTAAGCAAGTAATGACAAAAGCACACCAACACATTGCACAAACCATAGAAACACATCATGTACGTGGTTCACCCCCACCCTGGGGCTACATCCACCAACTCTTCTTCTTTATTATCTATGTCAAGATTCTTATAGGCACATAACATCAAAATCCTACTACAGAGAAGACAAGAGATCTGCGCGCACTCCACCAGATCCTCCTTCTTCGAGTTAGGGTAAAGCACCAAACCTTCATACAATTACTTGCACGTAGCTCTACAAGTCTCACATAGTATGCACATAGAACTTACAATCCTTCAATTACATAGATCTAGCACTTATCAATTCATACCCACTACATTGCTTTAACATCTATTTATACATACAAACTAGACCTAAGCATGGGTAAACCCATGGGCTGACATCCCATACCCGTTACATAATCCCAAATCCCAAAAAGGACCCAAAAAGGCGCCAGGATCCCGCAATCTCTGCTTTGTCTTGCGCTCCTCCTTCGATAGGTTGCTGAAGTATGAAAATAGGTCAAACTTGACCAAGGATCTCCCAAAACTCGGTCAAGGGCCAACAGGCCCCCAACACTCACCTGTGACTCGTCCCAAGTCACTCTGATCTTGGTAGTTCTTCTTCGAAAGCCTCAAGCTTGGCTCGAGCTACTTTGACATGTTTTTGTGCTATGGCCTACTGTTCAGCGAACTCTTGGATGACTACCTCATTCACAGGTCCCACTAGGCATTGTTCAGCTGCAGTGACAACCTGCTCAAGTTCTTCTCCTCGGCCTTCGAACTTTATGAACAATTGGTAGGACTTATCTTGTACAGGTTGGAGCCTCTGAGTTACTTCCATAAATCTGCTCTGGATAGTGTGGATCTACTTCTAGGTAGTGCATTTCTCTTGGGAGTGCTTCATTCTTTCCACAGCTGAGAGGGGCTTCAACTATGGTTGTATCATTTCGCTTGATACTTCGCCTCTTGGAGTTGCGACTCTAGTGCCTTCATTTATGGATTCTCAGTGAGTTGCTTGTAGGTCTGGGCACTGTGATCAGTAATTTTCTTACATTCCATAGAAAGGGCTTTGATTCTCTCAACTGCGCTTCAAGCAGTTTCTTCTCTTTGATCCCATACATCCTGTGGAGTCTCGAGCACTACGTGGAGCTCTAAGTCTTCTATGAGTTGTTGTATCTTCTGGATATCTTATGCGAGCTTCTCTACTTGTTGTGTGACTCAATCCTCTATATTCATTTCTATGAATGTCACAGAGCAAACTGCTCTGCTGACCACTTCTTTCACTTTAAGTTTCTTTGTGAGCAACTGTTCTTTTCCTTGTTTCATCTGTGTTTTTTCTTCGTCGAACTTCTCTTGGAGAGAAATATTTTCCTGTTCTACAGCACTGCATTTTTCTACAAGTATGCCTTGCACTTCCTTCAAGGCTTGGGTGTCTTGTTCTGTTTCTTCCTACACCCATCGAAGGTGAGCTTTGACTATATCAGCTAGTTGGTGAGTTGGGCTGGCTCATCTCCCAACTCTAGTTCTCCCAATGGTAGGGGCGCAGTGGAGACTGCATGACTGGATTGAAGGGCCTGATGTACCCCTCGGAGTTCAACTTCAATTTTGTCATACATTTCTTCCTACTTGGCTTCTTATTTCTCCGCTATTTCCAGTGAAGCATTGTTCAGGGCTGCTATGAGGAAGTCAAAATCATCATAGGTGAGGACAGTCTACATCTTGGTCATGGAGGGTTTCAGTATCTTCCAGGAAGAAGATTTCGGGGAAGAAACCTTCCTCTTCTTCAGGGGATCAACCTTGTCTTTGGGTGCTGTTACTTCATTCTGATTATTTTCAGCTTCTACTTTGTCATCACCCCCTCGGTTAGGTCACATTGAAGGAGTCTTCCCTGAGGTGTTGCTTAAGTTTTGGACCTCCTCATTATTCTTTTGTCTTCTAGTTCCAGTTGGGTTCTGTTCTTTATCAATGTCTTATGGGTTGTCAAGATCAGATATCTTTGCAGGGTTGGCGGGGATAAGGAGTTCATCGAACCATTCCTTAGTCATTTCTTCAAGGTCTTCTTCTATAAACTTATAATATGACTGGAGCTACTCTTTATGTTCATCTTCTTTCATTGTAATGTGATGAAGACCCCTTCTCCTAGATCCGTAGATCAGGATCCACGCATGATCCTTTCCTCTCCTCTATCCCAAAGTTCTCGAATGGCCCTTCTATTTCCCTTTCGGGAAATCTGCACCCACAAACAACCTTGAGAAATTTCCCCTTATACTTCGGAAGATCGGACTTCACATTTTCGTGAGTCCTGTGGCCGAGTGTCTTGTCTTCTCAGAACCCTGAAACCCAAAATTCTGACACTTGGCCTTTTCTCTCTCTATCTCACCTTTCTCCTTATCGTGATTTTGGGAGTCGCAATGTCATGCAACTCATCCCCTCGACCTCCAAAATCCTGATTCCCACATTACCGAAACTCTGATGTTCGATCACCAAAATAAATCGACGGATGTGATTCTCCATTCGATCCAATGGTCAGCGCGATTTCACGTATCAGGAGTTCGAGACTCTTGATGCCAAAAACCTCCTGTCAACAGAAACTCCAAAATGCCGAACCCCGATAAGCCGATGAAATTTCCTATCGGGATTTTCCCTGAACTCTAGGATTTCCGCCATGCGTCCTCCTCGAATGGATGGTCCTCAATCATTTCATGATTTCTAAAACTCAAATGTCGAAATGCTCTGCATCCTGTCCTCTTGATCCCCAAAATCCCGACATGCGAAATGCCAATGGACTCTTGATCACCACCACATGTCTTAACAGATGGATGGTCCTAATTCATTTCAGTATTTCACGACTTGCAATTCCACGATGTCACAATTTCTCTGTCAACTCAAAACCTTGGTAGACGAAATACTGATGGGTTCTTGATCTCCACCAAGTTTCCTAATGAATGGATGGCTTGGATCAAATTCAGGGTTTTCACTATGAAGTGACCCGATCTCCTGTCCTCGAGACTTTCGATATCCCGAATTCCAAAATCCTAATGTCTCGACTCCTTTTGGGACTTTCACTCTGCTTGCGAGGGTTTAACCCCCGTGTAACTCCTGTCAGATCCCACGACTGATGGGTATCTAAGTGAGGTTCGAAAGATCATGATCTCCTGAGCTTGAAACTTTGGAAACGGTCGTAACCCCCTTGCTTCTCTGTCAAATCAGATGGCTGGTAGGACTTCGCGAATTCTCTATGGATAATTTCGTCTGTCTGTCTCTTCCCTTAAGAAATTCCATGAAATTTAAAACAAAATATTTCTCTACGTGGAACTTGTCCTCCTGCAGCATGACGTCATTGCACCTCCTTTGAATTATTCAAGGCACTTAGCCTCTTTCTTCCCTTCGACGACTTCTAAGGTTTGAAGCCTTCTTAGGTTTTCCACGACTTCAAGTCTTTCAGAAAAAATTCCTGCTGGTACTCCTTGTGGCAAACCTTCAAACACTTTCAAGTGTTGAACTCCCTTTGACTCTGCACACTCCCTACAATAGTTGTCTCTCAACAAGTCATTCAGGTTACAAACCCTTAAATATTCACTCGGCCTGCGCACACTTTGCACGACTCCTGTGCCTAACTACACCTTTGAGGAAATGAGAGAAAAGCTATCCTATCTGAGTTTTCATAGACAAACCTCCGAACCCTTTGTCAACGCACTCCTTGCGGACAATTCAACTGCACTCCTTGCAGGAACTCTCGCTCAGACAGAGAAACAATTGAAACTCATTTCCTAACTCTTTCTCTCTTAGACTTCAAACATAATCCTGAAATCATTCATACACAGAATAGAAAGAAAATGTATAACAGAAAGAGTAAAACCATGAACATACCATTCAGCATACACATACAAGAAACAAATACAATGCCATGAATCTGAATTAAGACTTCTTCTATTAACTCAAATCTTTGTACCTGGGTGTTTTTCAAACACAGTTTCTCTATTCCAGCTCTGTATTCTCTTCTCTTGGTAATGTTCTTCACTATCATACAATAATACAATGAGGGTTTCTATATCTATTTTCCCTCCACTCTTAAAACTGTATAATCTGAGAATTCAAAGCTACCTACTAACATAAATGCCTTCTTAGTCCTTCAGATGAGAGCGGGTTTCTCAAGGTCTAATTACAATCTATAAGTATGCCTCTCCTTAACTATTACATTTACATTTGGCGCATCCATCTTCAAAAGTTTTTAAACAATTCATCATGTGCCCAAAATGCGTTGCACTTTCCCCACGCTCGCTTGACGTTGGCGATGCTCCTGCATCATACTCTCTCGCTTGAAAATTTTCATGGGATCTTATCCATGAGCTCTCACATGGTCTATCCATGCTTCTGAATCGCTGCTTCATTCTCCCAGCTGGCATCTTCAACTGGATGTCCTTTCCACTTGACCAAATATTCAAAGTATTGCTTTCTTCTGGTCTTCTTGCTAACTCTTTTGTCTAGTATGCTTTCCATCTGTTGTTTCTCTACAACAGGCATCTTCTTTGTCCACTGGACCTCTGGTTATTCATCACTTGTTCTTGCATCCTCAACTTTGTATGGGTAAAAATCCAATACATTGAATATCAGAGAAATTCCAATCCCATCGGGTAATTCAATATCATAAGCATTTGCCCCAAATTTCTTCAAGACCTTACATGGTCCGATTTTCTTCATCTTCAGTTTGTCATATGTTCCTCTCGGGAACCTTTTCTTCCTCAAATGTGTGAGGATCAAATGGCCAACCTCAAATTGAATTTGTCTCCTGTGTTGATCTACCCTGATCTTATACTCTTGGCTCGAGTTCTGTAAACGCTCCTTTACCTGGATGTGAAGTTCCTTCATCGCTTCTGCAAAATCTTCTGCACTAGCGCTCCTAGTCGTAGTCTGTTCTAAACCTCTCAATTCAAAAATTCCTCTTGGATACATGCCATAGATGATATGAAATAGACTCTGTCCCATTCTTTTGTTGACTAAGTCATTATAAGAAAAATCCACCTGTGGTAATATGTTGTCCCACTAGCTGTGGTGTTCTGTCACCAAGCTTCTCAGCAAGTCTTCCAGACTCCTGTTCATCACTTTTTTTTGTCCATCTGTTTGAGGATGATAAGCTGAAATGAACGATAAATTTGTTCCTAGCTTATTCCATAAGGTTCTCTAGAAGTGTCCTACCAACTTAGTGTCTCAATACGAAACTATGCTTCTTGGCAAGCCATGAAGTCAATTGACTTCTTTGAAAAATAGATTCGCAATGTGAGTTGTGTCACTGGTTTTCTGACATGGAATGAAGTGTGCCATATTGGAAATATATCCACCACCACAAAGATCAATTCAAACCCTCTTTGTTTTCTTGTCAACCCCAATATAAAGTCCATGCTGACTACATCCCACAGCTTCTCAAGTATGGGCAATGGTTGATAAAATCCTGCATTCTGCCTCTTTCCTTTCGAATGCTAACAAATTCTGCTTCTGTCTACAAATATTTTGACGTCTTCTCGCATTCCTGGCCAAAAATATGAATCATTCAAATTTGCAAATGTCTTGTCATGACCGAAATGTCCGGCCAATCCTCCACTATGTTTCTCCTTCAGCAAATTCTCCCTCATGGAGCATTTTGGAATACAAAGTTGATTACCTTTAAACAGTAATCCTTCTTGGATCATGTATTCTGTCCATTGAATTTTGTCCCTGAGAATTGGATTCTCCACTGCTTCATATGCCTCTTTAAAATATGGATCATCTCTGTACATGTCCCTTAGATCATCAAAACCCAATTTTTTGACTCTAAACTCCTGCAACAACAAACATTTCCTTCTCAAAGCATCAACAACTTTGTTAGCAATTCCAAAAATATGTTTAATTACAAAAGTAAAGTTCTGCATGTATTCAACCCATTTAACATGTGTTTGATTCAACTTCTCCTGGTGAGTCACAAATTGCAATGCATGATTATCACTATATAAGACAAACTCTTTAGGAATTAAGTAATGTCTCCATTTCTTCAATGCCTGTATAATAGCATAGAAATCCTTGTCATAAGTGGAGTATTTCACTTTGGATTCTTTCAACTTTTTTCTGAAGTATGCTATCGGCCTATCTTCTTGACTCAAGACTGCCCCTATTGCAAATCCACTTGCATCACATTTTACTTGAAATGTCTTTTTGAAATCTGGCAACACCAAAATTGGTTGTTCCGTAATTTTCATTTTCAACAAATTGAAGCTTTTCTCAGCCTCTTCTGTCCAGTGAAAGAACTTATGTCTCTTCTTCACTATGTCCATCATTGGTGCACTAATTCCACTGAAATTCCTGATGAACTTCCACTAGAAACTAGTCAATCCGTGAAAACTTCTCACCTCAAATATGCTCTTCGGTGATGGCCAATTCTTGATCACCTCCACTTTATCTGGATCCATCCTCAATTTATCTGCAGAAATAACAAAACCCAAATAAATGAGCTCTGTCTTCATGAATGAGGATTTCTTCATGTTTATCAGTAGCTTCTCTTGCTATAATCTCTTCATCACTGTAGCTAAGTGTTTCAGATGTTCTGCCTCTGTTTGACTGAAAATAAGTATGTCATCCAGATACACAATGACAAATTTTTTCGATGAACTCCTTCACGACTTCGTTCATCAACCTCGTGAAGGTACTTGGTGCGTTCTTTAAACCAAACGACATAACAAGCCATTCATACAACCCTTCATTAGTCTTGAAGGTTGTCTTCCATTCATCACCTTCTCTCATACGAATCTGGTGATATCCACTTTTCAAATCAATCTTCGAAAAAAAAATTGCTCCACTTAAGAAATCCATCAGGTTGTCCATCCTTGGAAATGGAAATCTATACCTGATGGTTATATTGTTAATTTCCCTCGATTTAGTACACACCCTCCAGCCTTCGTCTTTCTTTGGGCTGAGTACTGTCGGAACAACACATGGACTCAAGATTTCTCTAACCAACCCTTTGTCCAACAAATATTGGACTTGTCTTTTTACCTCTTCATTCTCCCGTGGTGTTAATCTGTACGCTGCTTTGTTTGGCAAACTAGCTCCAGGTATGAGATCAATATGATGACTCACACTTCTGATTGGTGGCAATGAACGAGGTAGTTCATCCACTACTATGTCAGCGAACTCTTCCAGCAGCTCCTGAACCTCTTCTGGTAAATCATCTACCCTTGTGCTGGTTTGATCCCAGCGGATATCAGTGGCCACCCACCTTTTCCAACTGGCTCAAAACAACTTTCTGGCAATTTTGGCAATTTACTATTTTTAGCAGGTTTTAACTTTTGGGTTTGAGGGCCTAAATGAAGTTTTTTTGAGATCGAGGTTCTCAATGATAGATAAAAGCATAATTGATCCCCCAAAATTAATCTCCTCGATGATACATTTCCAACGAGCTATCATACACCTAAAACAGAGATTGTATGAAAAGTTACGCCCTCGGGAAGTTGATGTACTAACTTACCCAAACGGGGCCCACATGACTTTTGGCGCTTCATCTCCTAGGGTTAGGTTTTTGGATGTCTAGGACTTTTGGCATTCCCATTTATTGTAAAAATGTCTTTAGAGCCTCATTGTAACCATGTTCTTGTGAATGCGAGTAGCCGTCACATCTCTTCTTAGAGATAAGCTGCCACCATTCTAGCGGATCTTTCACTCTGTATTTTTATGGTCTCTGTACATTTCTTTCATTAATAGAAATCATGTATTACTGTATATATGTGTTCATGGTTGCATCTCTGATACAACTTTGTTATATTATTGAATATCTGCGATATCTCTGTGCATTTCTTTATTATATCTCCGATCTCATTTTGTGCCGAAAATAATCTGGATCAGTGGTATCAGAGCAGGCTTCTCTTGATCGTTTTTTCCAGTGCATGTCCCCGACGAGGTCCGAGTATAGAAAGTTGGGTCTCGATCTTGTCTCTCTTGAAGACAATCGCTCTCGCACACGCAAGAAACCCTCAATGGCGGAAGAAAATAAAAACAATAGAGCAGACGATCCTATGAATCTGTTGCTTGAGCAAGCTCTCACGCGACAGAGGGACAAAATGATGGAGAATTTTTCCCACATCCTTCAACACATGCCGATAGAATCAGGCACATCTTCATCAAGCGGCCACTTTGGAGGCACCTCACCTTTCAAGGTACAAGTTAACTTTGATATTCTCGTATTTGAAGGACAGATAGATGCAGAAGCCCTAGAAAAATGGTTAACTCTGCTAGAAGGTTATTTCTCTGTTCACAATTTTTCCGACAAAGCAAAGATCACCTTCGCACTCCTTAAATATCTCCCTCATGTCAAACATTAGTGGGAAACTTACTAGGAGCAAAGTTCCAAAGAGGAGTCTGGAAT
Organism: Picea glauca; assembly: GCA_000966675.3. Lineage (NCBI taxonomy): Eukaryota > Viridiplantae > Streptophyta > Pinopsida > Pinales > Pinaceae > Picea > Picea glauca. The sequence goes on from JZKD02S1625018.1 coordinate 78,215, forward strand.
TACGGGGCCGATCCCACTTGGGATTTTTTTGTGGATGCGGTAAAGGAACAACATTACCCTGTTGGAAACTATGAGGACCAGTACATGAGATGGACCACACTGCGGCAAGAGAGGGGCCAAGCAGTTTCAGTGTTCACCAATATCTTCCATACCTTGCGCACCAAGCTGGGCATCAAAGACTCCGAGCAACATTTGGTTCTGAAATACCGTGGGGCTCTACACAGATACATCCAAACTGAAATGGATTTTCTGGACATGCATTTGCCAATTTTTGCAAGATAGTGTGAGACGATTGTGTATTGTACTGAGAGCTCTTGGATTAGAGTTTTTTATGAGATTGTTTCATGGTCCATGATATATACATAATATATGATAGTGGGGTTTTTAGATTTATGCTTTCCTAGTAAAAAAATCTGTGTTATGTGTGATTGATCTTTCTTCTTGATATTGCAATTGGTGATCGTGTTTTAAATTCCACAAGAATTTTTGTAGAAGTGATTTTGTATTTAACAGTGCCATATAATTGTTAGATCAGGAGAATCTAGGAAATATATAATTTGTAGTGAAATTTCTACATGATATTCAAAGGTATGTCATTCATCACTTTTAGCATGACCTACGCCTTCTGTGTGTGGATCTGACAAATTTGATGGATCGGGTCCCACTGGGTGGGTCTCCTTTCTCTTTCTTCCTTCCATGCTCAATTCTAGTGGTTGAGTGGGCATAATATCTTGCTATTGATCACTCGATATTGTCTGGTGGTAATGTAAGACTCAAATGGAAAATTATTTCTCTTTGTATGGCATTACGGATGAGTTGGCCAAACTCCGATATGGTGTTCTCCATATATATCAAGAACATTGGCAATGGAGAAAAAATGCCCGCCAAGGGTATGTGGCTTGGACACACTTTGTGGCAGAGATGTATGAATGCTTTGGCATCGACACCAACCATTTATGCCCTTTTAAAAAGTTGAAACAATCTGGAACAATGGAAGGCTTTATAGCTGCTTTTGAGTGACTGGATTTTCGTAAAGAGGGCATGTATGATGCTTCTTTCCGAGAATGTTTTATTAGTGGCCTCAAGGATGATATTTTTGCTCATGTCCACATGGCTCGGGCTTATATTTGGGTGGACACTAGTAAAATATCTAAGGAAACACAACATGTTGTCTCTTCTCAAAACTGCAAACCCTCCTTTATTCCTCGCACTAAACTAGTAACTCCCACTTCCCCTTCTACTCCACTAAATATCCAAAAATTGACCAGGGACAGAATGGTTGAATTCCAACTCAAAGGACTTTGTTATAATTGTGATGACAAATACTTTCCAGGACACAAGTGTAAGAAACAAATTCTTTTTATGGCCATCTCGGAGGATGTTGAGGCTCCCATTGTGTTTATGTCACCTGAATCCACTGACATAACCCCTCCCTCAGACCCTCCCTAAGTAGAACCAGTCATTTACCTAGATTCTCTCACTGGATTTTCTGCTCCACAAACCCTCAATCTAATTGGTTTCATCAAGCATTGAAAGGTCATCATTCTTATTGATAGTGGAAGCACCCATAATTTTATTCATCGCCGCATTGCCCAAGAAACTAATTTCTATATCCGTGCAATCAATAGTTTCCAAATCATGATTGCCAATGGTGGGTCCATGAAATGTGGAGGGTGTTGTGAAAATGTGTGTCTCCAAATTGGTAAATACCATCTTAAATCTCATATGTTTTCTATCAGCATGGGTGATTATGACATTGTGTTGGGTGTAGAATGGCTAAGGACTTTGGGTCCCATTCTCGTGGATTTTAAGGAATTAACCATGAAATTCAACTAGGAGGGCCAACAATATAAGTTCCAAGGAATCACGGTCGGTTCCTCGGAGATCATTAGTTCCCATCGCATGAAAAATCTACTCGAAAAAGGTCATTCTTGCATTATTTCACAACTCCATGCCATACAAGCCATTGAGACACCCTCTGTGTCACAGAACCTCCAATCCATCCTTTCTAAAAATCAAGTGTTTTTTTCCACTCACCAGGGGCTCCCTCCTTCCCATGGTGTTCATGATCATTTCATTACCCTTGTCCCAAGAATCCTTCCTCCAAATATCCATCCCTATCATCACCCCTTTTCCCAAAAAAATAAAATTGAGAAAATAGTTCAAGAAATGCTCAACACATGTGTTATCTGCCCTAGTACGAGCCCCTACTCTTCTCCTATGGTCATGGTCCTTAATAAATAAGGTTCTTGGAACATGTGTCCTAACTTTCGTGCCCTCAACAAACTCACCATTAAAGACAAATTTCCCATTCCTGTTATTGATGACCTCTTGGATGAATTGAGTGGTGCCCATTTCTTTACAAAACTTGATCTTTGTTCGGGCTACCACCAGATACGTATGAAAGAGGCATACATTCCTAAGACTACCTTTATAACTCATGAGGGTCAGTATGATTTTTTGGTCATGCCCTGTGGCTTGTGTAATGCTCCCTCCACTTTCCAAAGCCTCATGAATCATGTCTTTCATCCTTTTCTCCATCATTTTGTGTTATTTTTCTTTTATGATATCCTCATATATAAAAAAACCTGGATAGACCATCTTGCTCATGTGGATCGATTTCTCCATCTACTCTCTCAACACCAAATTTTCCTCAAACAATCTAAATGTGCTTTTGGTGCCTCGGAAGTTGAGTACTTGAGTCATCTTGTGGGCAAGGCCGACATCAGGGTGGATCCTAAAAATATTGAAGCTATGCAATATTGGCCTCACCCAAAGACTCTCAAAATCTTGTTGGGAGTTCTAGGTTTAACATGTTATTATCGCAAGTTTGTTAAGAATTATGGAAAGATAGCGGCACCTCTCACTGCACTCCTTAAAAATAATTCTTTCACTTGGACTCCAACAACTGCTCAGGCTTTTCAAACCTTGAATATGGCCATGTGCACCACTCCAGTCCCGACCCTTCCTGATTTCACAAAGACCTTTTTCCTGGAATGTGATGCTTCCGAAAAAGGAATTGGCGATGTCCTTATGCAAGAGGGTCGGCCTTTGGACTTTAGTAGAAAACAACTGTCCGAGAGAAATTTGGGAAAATCAATCTATGAAAAGGAAATGTTGGTTATTCTACATGTCGTGGATCTTTTTCGCCCTTATATATTGGGGAAACGCTTCCAAATTAAGACAAATCATCAAAGCCTTAAGTATTTTCTGGAACAATGTCTTTCCTCCCCCAAGCAAAAAAAATGGGTGACTAAGCTCTTTCTATATGATTATGAGATCATTTACAAGAAAGGAAAAGACAATGTGGTTGTTGATGCAATTTCCCAAAAATATGAAGATGAAGGATCCCTTTTTTCTCTCTCCTTCATTGTACCAGATTGCCTCCAAGCTGTTCACCAAGAATGGCTACATGATCCCAAAAGTTGGCATTTGATATAGCAATTGCAGTCCAATTCTCTAATTCCCCAGGGTACTCTTGGCTTAATGAGGAGCTTCAATACAAAGGCCGTTTGTATTTAAGTAAACAATCAAAATTTAAATCCATGGTAGTTTCTGAGCTTCATGCTACAGCCACAGTTGGGCACTACGGGTTTACCAAAACCTATGACAGGGTCAAACGTTCTTTTTTCTAGGATTCTATGAAACAAGACGCTCGTCATTTTGTGGCTGAATGTGATGTGTGTCAATGAAACAAGGGTGAAATAGTCAAATATTTGGGCACACTACAACCGCTTCTGATTCCACCTCCTATTTGGAGGGATATCTCTATGGATTTTATTGTAGGTTTACCTAAATTGGGCAATAAATCAGTCATTATGGTGGTAGTTGATCATCTTTCCAAGTATGCTCATTTTTGTGCTCTTCAACACCCATTTACAACATCCATTGTGGCTCACTTTTCATGGATCACGTCTTCAAGTTTCATGGCATGCCACATTCTATTGTTTTTTATCGCGACCCAACTTTCACCAACAATTTTTGGCAAGAATTGTTCAATCTACAAGGCACGCAATTGCATCTTAGCACAACTTATCATCCCCAAACTCATGGCCAAACTAAAGTTGTCAACAAATTTTTGGAAACATATTTGAGGTGTTCTGCATTAGAGAGGCATCATCAGTGGGATCAATGGTTACCATTAGTTGAATGGTGGTACAACACTTCATACCATAGAGCTACCTGCATGACTCCTTTTGAAGCAGTATATGGACAAAATCCACCTTCAGTTCTCTCATATTTTCCAAGTGATTGGAAGGTCCAGGTGGTTGACGTAATGCTTATAGTTCGAGAGGCTATTCTCCATACCCTCAAAGAGAATTTGGTCATGGCCCAGAATCACATGAAGAAACAAGTAGATCAAGGTCACTCTAAATGTCAATTTACAAAAGGGGATCAAGTGTTTCTTCGACTGTAACCTTACAAGAAAAATTCCCTCAAGGCTGACCATTGTTAGAAACAGGCACCCAAATTTTATGGTCCTTATACAGTTCTCAAGCATGTGGTATAGGTGGCCTATCAGTTAGTTTTTCCTAGTCCTTCTAAGCTCCATCCTATTTTTCATGTTTCCTGCTTAAAGAAGGTGATTGGAAATAAGTGCCAAACCAAAACCACCCTTCCCGAGTTGGATGAAGAAGGCTCCATTTAGATACATCCACAAGCAGTTTTGGACTAGTGTGAGCATGTTCTGTGTCAGCACACCATCAAGGAAGTGTTAGTCCAGTGGAAAGATACAACTCCAACAGATGCCTTACTTGGGAACCCGCTACCAAGTGTTGGCTCCCCTACCCCACTCCAAGTATTTCCTATGTTATT
>JZKD02S1625018.1:106310-116627 GCA_000966675.3 Picea glauca
CGCAATCTCAAACTCTTTCCTAAAAAAAATCCTAATATTTAACAAAAATATTTAACAATGATTTGAAGAGAAAATTCATCACCCCACACAAAAATATTTGAAAGCTAATATTCCTATATAAAAAGGCTTTAAAATGGGATATGTCATTTTAAGTGCTATATAAAAAGCTTAAAAATGGGATATGTCATTTTAAGAGCTATATAAAAAGGCTTAAAAATGAGATATGTCATTTGAAGAGCTAAGGCTACTCACATCCTTGAAGGATACGAACTAAGACATGTGATTTTTCAATGAATTAAGTTATATGGAAATGTTCAAAAACACCTCCTCACCAACACCCATGTGATATCTAACCACATACTTAAAGGATAAGAGCTAAGATATCTATTTTTTCAAAGAATCCAAAGACCAGTAGCAATCAACAAAGAATCAAAAGTCAAGGGTTGAAATCATTTAATTTGACTGAATGGTTTCCGATGTAATGAAAACTTCGAATTCGATCCTGTACGTGAAAGAATATGGGCAACTACATCCCCAACGTCGCCGGCCCCAACGTCAGCCCCCACTGCAGCCCCAACATCGTCGGCCCCCACGTCGCTGGCCCCAACTTAGCTGTAATGTCATAAGCTATTCAACACAATTACAATAGGGCTCTCCATAGGGCTCAACAAAATTACAATAGGGCTCTCCATAGCTCCTGTACGTGAAAGAATACGGGCAACTGCAGCCCCAACATCATTGCAGTTCACATGGACTTCAAGAATTTAATGGAGTTCACACGAACTTTACATGGACTTCAATACTTCAAGAATTTAATGGAGTGCTAATGGAGTTCACATGGAGATCCAACTTTGGAGTCCGCCCGTTCTCACCTCTTTCTTACAGACTTTGGGCTCGATTGTGAGAAGGTTTTTTTTGCTTGCTTTCTTACTAGATTTTTAGTGTGTGTTGTTTGTTTTCCCTAGCAGACTCTAGGTTGGATCTTTATTTTTATGGCGTCAGTTCCCAAAATCACCAATGAAGGAACCTCTTCTCGAGGGGAACCTTTTGTTTTTCCTTCTTACGTAAACATTGGTCCTTCTCACATCGCTACTTTGAGCCTTCCAGGTCTCACAATTGGATTATCTGTATGGTTGTTTTCCACTCAGGTAATCCCCAATGCAGTTAGTGCTTTAGTTGTAAGCACTTCCCCCCAAGAGCATCAACCTCATTTTGATCCTTCACCTTCTTCACTAGTAAGATCTTCTTCGCCTTCTTCACTTGCAAGGTTTTCTTCCATTTCATATTCTTTGTCGAGTGAAATCTCTAAAGATAGTAACTCTGTGGATAAGAAGAAGAAGAAAAGGAAGATTAAGAAGAAGAAAAATAAACAAGGGTCTAAACTTCCAACCACTGCTGGACATGTTGGGAAACCACCAGTTACTAATAATCGTGATGGGAGTGTTGATGATGCCAAGATCACCCAAACAACCCATAAGCCCAAGTACCCGTTGATGATGATGATGAATCAAATTTCATGGTGTTATGATGTTTTCTGTTTATACATTATGAATGGTATGCTTATGGTTGTTTTATTCTCTCTGTTATGCATTTGTTATGAGGCTATGTTGTGTATGTATGATTTCATGTTGAATGTTTGAAGTCTAAGAGAGAGAGAGAGAGAATGAGTTTCAATTGTTTCTCTTCCTGAGTGAGAGAAGTTCCTGCAAGGATTGCAGTGAAACGTCTGCAAGGTATGCGTTGACAAGGGTTCTGAGTTTTATCTTAGAAAGATCAGGAGAGATACTATTGTTCTCATTCTAACAGAAGTGCAGGTGAAGCACAAAAGTCATGCAAGGTGTGCACAGGCTAGTTGAGGCCTTAAACTTATCAACTAAGGTTGAAAGGTAAAAGACTGTTGTTGCAGAAGGTGCACAGAGTCGAGGAATCAAATACTTAGAAGTATTTGAAAGATCGCCACAAGGAGTGCATGAAGGAGTCCTTTTGAGACTCAAGTTTGCAAGTGAAATCTCAGGAGGGTTAGTACCTTCGAAGTGTTAAAAGGGAGATGGAGCCAGGTGGAGAAGCCAAGTTTAGACGAGGAACACTGGTTCATTTCACAGAAGTTGTCAAGGAGGAAACGAGCGGTCATATATCTTCGAGGAGAACTCTCGAAGTCACGAGGATCGAAGGATTCAGAGAAGCTACAAGGTGGATAGGGGAGGATGAACCCAACACTTTGGTATCAGGAATCAACGTGGACCGTTGATCGTGATTTGTTTTGAGCGTCAGATCATTTTGGGGATTCAGAATTTGTGAGTCCGAAGTGTAAGCCAAAATCCTTGGTCACTCTAACTCCTGAATCGCGAAAAGAATTGTTAAGTGAAGAATTTTGGGATTTCGGTAATTTTGGATTCGAAATACTGGAAATCCTGATGACAAGGAGCCAGGGGCCTTTGCATTGAAAAACCCCGGAGTTGCGAAACGCAAAATATTGGGAAGTGGTGTTTCGTCATTTCGGTGTTTCGTGGTTTGGGAACCCAAGAAGACAGTGGTTTGGGATCGAGAGTCTCAAACTCCCAGTACGTGGAAGCCTAAAATAACATGGGTCATTGGATCTAAAGGGAGGCTATCAGTCGTTGATTCTGTAGAAGGCGTCATTTCAGAATTTGTGGTTTCGAAGTGGTAGGGGACAGTAGTCGAAGTCTGGTTCAAGTCCCGAGAGCCGGGAAGAGTGACAGGTGGCAGGAATACATGTCAGAGCCTGAGGAAAGCTGGGAAGACAGGTGGCACATACTCATTTCCGGGTAGTGTCAATACTCATTGACCATTTTGGGGTTTTGGAGGTTGAAGAGTCGAGAGCCTTGCATCAGGATTCGCGAAGTTGCAAAGTCCAAAACTCTGAATCGGTGAAAAGTTCTGTTGGAAGCGAGTCTTTTGCTGAATGCATCAGGGTTCGGCATTTCGGTATTTTTGAAGACAAGAGGTCAGATTTCTTTGTTCCAGAATTCCCAAAGTCATGAAATGCAACACAGTTGTGGAGGAGGATGCATCCAAAGATTTCATCATTTTTGCATTTCGAGTTTTAGTGGGTTGAAGAGCAGAAACTCGACAACAGAAATCGTGAAACTGCGAAGTCCGAAGTCCTGAATTGGAAAAGGGCATGATCATATTATTGAGGTCAGGATATTTGAGCGATGCTATGTGTTTGATCACATGGGGCATACTCATAAGGACCTGTGGATACACCGTCGTGTGTGTGAGGGATTCCCTGTGGGGAAAATCAAAGAGTCAATCAAACTTAGGAGGGCATATTTAGAACGATCCTTAGCAGATCTCGGACCGAGGGTTAGGGGTCTGTGATCAAGTGGTATCAGAGCTCATACCAAGTTCTTTGCTTTCTGTAGCAGATAAAAGAGGAATATTTTACAGCCATGCCACCGAGGAGAAGAGACACACCAATGCATGATCCAGCAATGGAAAGAGAAATGTGTGAGTTACATGCCAGGCTTGATGCCATGGAGACAACACATAGGTGCATAGTAGATGCTGGGGATATCAACGAGGCTAACAGTGAAAATGAAGTTGGAAAGGAAGGAGAAGAATTTGCAGTCAAAGATGTTGCGGATGAACGCCTATTCAGGGTTGTTACAAGGATAGGTTCCAGAGCAAAGATGGAGATTTCAATGTATGAGGGAAACCTGGATATTGAAGAGCTTCTAGACTATATTAGAGCTCTAGATAAATACTTTGACTATGAGGATGTCGAGGAAGAGAATAAAGTCAAACATGCCATCACTAGACTTAAAGGGCATGCAACACTATGGTGGGATGAACTACAGGCTGATAGACGCTGCAAGGGAAAGCAGAAAATCAAGAGCTAGGATAGAATGGTTGCAAATATGAAAGCCAAATTTAAACCCAAGGATTATCAAATCACTCTGTTTCGGAGGATGCAAAATTTGAGACAGAAGTTGATGACAGTGAAAGAATACACTGAAGAGTTCTATAAGATAAACATCAGAGAAGGTCATCGGGAAAGCGATGATGAAAAGGTTTCCAGATACATGAATGGTCTGTGATATGACATTCAATATGAGATGAGCATGATGACCCTTCGAACTATGGAAGATGGTTATCATATGGCTCTGAAATCTGAAGAGAAGCTGAGCCGGAAACAAGGTCAAAGAGGCTGAGGTAGAAGTCAAGCTAGAGGCAAAACAATTTCCCATGACAGAACTCAGAAATCTAAAGAAAAGGGAAAGAAACATCAAACTCGACATGAGAGAGGAGGAAGCTCACAGAGAGGGCAGTATGCTGATAGAAATACTTTTCCTCTAGCTAGAGGAAGAGGAAGAGGCAGAGGCGGTGAAGTAAAATGCTTTGTCTGTGGAAAGTTGGGAAAAATAAAAGTAGAGTCAAGTTCCGATGCATGTTATGAAAAGGGAGTCATCTAACTCACCTTTTCCCTTGTATGGACGAAGCCTTGAAATTACTGGAAGACATGACTACTTCACAACCTCAACTTCCAGTTGCTTATCGTAAGCTTACTCTTGACCCACATGTAGTTCATGGAATGATCAATCTGGTCCCTTCATCGATCAATCTGGTTGATCATGCAGTCAATATGGTCACGTTGTTAGTTGAACAAGTTGACAAAGTGGTTGATCCGATCCCATCCTCGGTCAATCCCACTCTCCCGTTAGAGAGTGAAACCCAAGTGGTCACTCTGATCGCATCCTTGGTCGATCCCACTCCCCCATTAGAGAGTGAAACCCAAGCGGTCGATCATTTTTCAACCACCAACCCCATTATCCCCTTAGAGAATGCAACTCAAGTGGTCAATTTGATGTCATTATCAATCGATCCTACTCTCCTGCCAGAGAGTAAACTCGATACTGCTCACGTTTTTCTTGTTGATATAGACTCTATCGTGTTGGGAGGTATTCTTCCTTCTCCTGTGGAACCCCCTCCAAGTAATGAGGCCATTTTGTTTTATTGGGGTGTGCTAACTGGACCTCGTCTTCCCTCTCACATTCCTTTCTAGATTACAGTATAGGTTTGTGGTCGGAATGTTCCTCAGACGATGATAGATGAAGGTTCGTTTGTTAGAATTTTGTCCTCTATTGATTGGTGAACTTTGGGTTATCCTCGGCTTGTACCGGTTACCCAGACTTTGTTTTATTTTAACAAAAGAACTAGTCACCGTTTAGGGACCCTTCCTCAGTTTCCAGTAACTTTGGGTTGGAAAAATATCTTCATTGACGTCCTGGTAGTCCAAGACCCCTTGGATTTCTCTTTGCTCCTTGGGAGAGACTATGTCTATGCCATGAAAGCTATTGTTTCCACTCTCTTATGTGTGATATCTTATATTTTCTGGTAGAAAACCTACATTTTTATATTTTCTGGTAGAAAACCTACATTAGATTAGTTGTAAGCATTTGGAATAGGTGTGAAAGATAACTTTCCAAAGCTACAAACAAACATAGAATCTTGCATTAGGGAGCGGTGAAATCCACTTGCTACATTTTGTCTTGGGAATCCCTTCTCACACAAGGGTCAAACCTGAGGTCACATTGAGACTGATAGAGTTAATCACCCTGCTTTGTTGGTATTGGTGTAAATATTGCATGTATTATGGGGGTCTCTTGAAGGTATACCCACAATGATGAGTGGAATCCTTTCAAGTTTATTTCGGGCTAGATACCCTGCCTTTGTGCGTGGATCGGACTGTCGACTATTTCCCTAGGAATTACTATAGTAATTGGTAACCTTAGTGGCCTATCTCTCTAGGTTCTTTACACGAGGTGACTTTGGAGGGGCAAGTCTTCACGTTACCTGGAATCCACGTTGGCCAAACTCACTTGGGCACCTTGGAGGGTATACCCATGATTATGTGTGGGAGCTTGCACCAAGGTGTAATTTTGTTAAGCAGGTCATCAATGTAACTTTTCCACCCACTCTATCTCAACCCCTTCTTACATTGTTCCCGCGAAGTAGGATTTCATCACCAACTAGTGCGTCCATTGTGAGAAGGTTTTGTTTGCTTGCTTTCTTACTAGATTTTTAGCGTGTGTTGTTTGTTTTCCCTAGCAGACTCTAGGTTGGATCTTTATTTTTATGGCGTCAGTTCCTAGAATCACCAATGAAGGAACCCCTGCTCGAGGGGAACCTTTTGTTTTTCCTTCTTATGTAAACATTGGTCCTCCTCACATCGCTACTTTGAGCATTCCAAGTCTCACAATTGAATTATCGGTATGGTTGTTTTCCACTCACGTAATCCCCAATGCAGTTAGTGCTTCATTTGTAAGCACTTCCCCCTCATAGCATCAACCTCATGTTGATCCTTCACCTTCTTCACCAGTAAGATATTCTTTGCCTTATTCACTTCCAAGGTCTTCTTCCATTTCATCTTCTTTGTCGAGTGAAAGCTCTAAAGATAGTAACTTAGTGGATAAGAAGAAGAAGAAAAGGAAGATTAAGAAGAAGAAAAATAAACAAGGGTCTAAACTTCCAACAACTTTCGGACATGTTGGGAAACCACCAGTTAATAATAATCGTGCTGGGAGTGTTGATGATGCCAAGATCACCCAAGCAACTCGTAAGCCCAAGTACCCTTGCAGGATTTGTAAGGGTAGCCATATTCTTAAGGATTTCCTTGGTCTCTCCAAGGTTATAGAAGCATGGTCTACACACCCTCGCCAACCCATGTCGTAAGCCTTTGAATAACATGCTGATGACCTCCCATCAGCTAGTCATGATAGAGTTTAGAGAAATAAAAGTAGAGTCAAGCTCCCGTGCATGTTATGAAAAGGGAGTCATCTAACTCACCTTTGCCCTCGTATGGATGAAGTCTCGAAATTACTAGAAGACATGACTACTTCACAACCTCAACTTCCATCTTCTTATCACAAGCTTACTCTTGACCCACATGTAGTTGATGGAATGATCAATCTGGTCCCTTCGTTGATCAATCCGGTTGATCATGCTGTCAATCTAGTCAGGTCGTTAGTTGAACCAGTTGACAAAGTGGTTGATCTGATCCCATCCTCGGTCAATCCCACTCTCCCGTTAGAGAGTGAAACCCAAGTGGTCACTCTGATCCCATCCTCGGTCGATCCCACTCCCTCATTAGAGAGTGAAACCCAAGCAGTCGATCATTTTCCAATCGTCGACCCCATTATCCCCTTGGATAATGAAACTCAAGTGGTCAATTTGATGTCATTATCAGTCGATCCTACTCTCCTGCCAAAGAGTAAACCCTATACCTCTCACATTTTTCTCATTGATACAGAATCTACCGTGTTGGGGGGTATTCCTCCTTCTCCCATGGAACCCCCTCCAAGTAATGAGGCCATTGTTTTTTATTGGGGTGTGCTAACTGGACCTCATGTTCCTTCTCACATTCCTTTCCAGATTACAGTACAGGTTTGTGGTCGGAACATTCCTCAGGCAATGATAGACGAAGGTTCATCTATTAGTATTTTGTCCTCTATTGCTTGGAAATCTTTGGGTTATCCTTAGCTTGTGCTAGTTACCTAGACTCTGTTTTCTTTTAATACAAGAACCAATCACCCTTTAGGGAACATTCCTCAGTTTCCTATAACTTTGGGTGGGAAAGTTGTATTCATTAATGTCATGGTAGTCCAAGACCCCTTGGATTTATCTTTTCTCCTTGGGAGAGACTATGTCTATGCCATGAAAGTTATTGTTTCCACTCTCTTATGTGTGATATCTTTTCCTCACGATGGAAGAATTGGGACTATTGATCAACTTTCATTCATTGATCCTGACTGGATTACATTCCTCAATGGTTCTTATATGTAGACGATATTTCCCCCGCCACATGTCAATTATGTGGCGTTGTCTCCCATGTATTCAGCTGCTGATGAAGATGAGCCTCTCGTTGTAAGCTCAATATATTATGACTTAGATCTGGTAGTTGAAATGGTGATCTCTTCGATAGGGCTTTTAGAGCTTGATCTCCTTACCCCTGTTGTGGCCCTCGACATGTGTTCCTTCCAGAATGTGTTTCTTCCGTCAGCTAAAGATATCTTGGAAGACATGACCGAGCTTTGGCCCTTGACATGGTGTCCTTCTGGAGCATTGTCCTCCTGGAAGCCATGATCAAGAATCCTTGAGCATGGTTTTCTGATTTCAACCTCATTAAAAAATGAAACTAGCCTTGAGCATGGTTTTCTGATTTCAAGCTCATTAAAAAATGAAACCAGCCTTGAGCATGGTTTTCTGATTTCAAACTCGTTAAAAATGAAACCAGTTACAAGGATATTTTTTTGCATCTCTATGGAAACCTCATTAAAAAATGAAACTTATGAACATAGTTCTCATTTCTGTGTCAAGCTTGTTAAAAAATGAAATAAAGGTTTGGGGATTGAACCTGGATTCTCGAGCATAGTTCATGTTCCTGTGTCAAGCTCGCTCAAAAAATAAAATAGCTTTCCCCCTCTTCAATTGAGTCAAGTACTTCATTACATATAGTATTTGATGCTTATCTTCCTCCTCCTATGTTGTTGGATGAACCAAATCTTGGGGGGCAATTATTCCAGCCTATGGACTTCATGCTGAGGGTAAAGTCACTAGATTTTTAAGATGGGGGCTAAGTACCAACCATCCTTGTGTTATGCATTGGGAAGTCCAAGCATAGTTTTCTATGGTTCAAGCTTGTGTAAAAATGAAACCACCTACTTCAACCATAGTTTCCTCTGGATCAAGCTTGTGTAAAAATGAAACCAAGTCCATGCATAGTTTTTTTTAGCTTTAAGCTTGTTAAAAAATAAAATCTATCCCAAGAATAGTTTTGTTTTGTTTTAAAGATTGTGTAAAAATGAAAACAATCCTGAGATTAGTCTTTGTTCTTTCTCATGCTTGTAAATACATGAGAATAAATTATTGAGCTTAGTATTTGTTCTTTCTCGTGCTCGTAAATATGTGAGAATGTAACTGAGTATATGTTTATCACTTTTTCAGACTCATAAAGGATATATGAAAAAGGAACCCCCTGGAGTTCCCTTTAATCTCATTTTAGACTCTCTAAATATGAAAGAATTGCCGAGTGATCTTGTTATTTTCATGCTTGTTAAAGTATTTGAAGAAAACATCTATTGAGCGATAGTTTATCTCTTTTTCGGTCTCATCAGACTACCTTATGAAAAAGGAACTGAGAAAGTTATCTGTAAGTGTTTTTTAGACTCTCTAAAACATGAAAAACCCCCGAGTTTTCTTTCTTTCGACTCGTTAAACAAACATCGATAGACCCATGTGGGACCGAACCTCTTCTTATTAGGGTTCGTTAAATATACTCTGAAGTACTCATCCAAAGGATGATATTACATCTACAAGCATATGTTATGCTCCTCAATCTTGTGTAAAAATAAAGAGGTACTCGCCAAAAATGGTGGGGGGGAAATTTGGGAAGAAATGTATCTAAGCCTATATTCTATGGAAGAGTCACTTTTGAACATGACACCCTTTCACTCACTTTGTCTCTAGGTTGGAAAATCCTCTTGTCTCTTGATCATACTCCTTTATAAGATTACAAATTGGTCTGTGATCCCTGTTTTTGAGTCAGTGTTTCCAAGACAGTTGTCGTGTCGTCAATATGTTCAAAGAAAAGTTCAAATCAAAAAGCCTTCTATTGCGTCTGCCATTTCTATAGTTCTTAAGCCTTCTATTACATCAACCATCCCTGAGTCAGTCCTGAATCACATGTTACTCTGATCTACCTCAAATGTTTTTACCCGTTTCATGTCATTGATGGGGGATACATTAAGGCCCTCTTGTGACGAGCCTTTTCCTATCAACTTCAACTCATTACCCAGGAATTAGACTTAGAAACTAATTGGTACCTTGTAAATTGCATGCCTCAATGGCAGGTTTCCTTGTTTTTGATAGTGGGTTTTCATTATTGACCTCTGATTGAGAGATTCCATCGAGTGTTCGACTTCATCTCATTAATTATATTGGGTATGTGTTATATTTTTTGCATGTGTGTGTGTGGGCACATCAGATTTGACAACTGCATCTGATGATCCCTCGTAGCAATGCACTTTGTTTCATGTGCATTGGGCGCTTTCCTAGGGGGGTCCCAAGGGGGGCAGGTATGCCCCCCTCTGGTTACGCGTAATGCCCTGAAATTTTTTTCTGGGCGGATTTTGCTATTTTTAGCGGTTTTCTAAATTAATCATGGATTAAGGGATTAGGATTTTGGTATCTACAGAATACCTAAAAACATTGTATATATTTTATGGTGAATGGTGAAATTCGATATAATGAATATAAGAAAGGTTTTCTCGGTTGAGGGTTTCCGGTATAAAATCT
>JZKD02S1625018.1:193556-207795 GCA_000966675.3 Picea glauca
AGCCAAAGGATTTATTAGGAAAATATATCAATAGTAACTTGTCAAGACATATTGGGGAATTTGGGATTTGGACATTGGCAAATGCTCAAAGGGATTTTGATAATTTCGACATAAATATGCTGAAGACGCTCTCAAAATATATTGGAAAAATTGAGTGCTAACACCTGGGAAGAAATAAAATAGTTATGTAGATAGGTCTCATCCATCCAATGTTGCAAACCTCTGATCCAAAGGGTCCTAATTTTGTTGGCAGAGCTCAGTTTCTACAGGTTTTTTGCACCATAAGCTGAGGATCGGGTTGCGATTGCTAGGGGTGAAACCCAACTTGAGGAGGCAGGGGAATTATCATCAACTGTTGTTGATGTTGTTGTTGAGGATAAATCACAAGTTCCCCCATGGGACTCGACCACTTCATTCTGAAATATTTAAAAGAGCAAGGGAAAAATAAAATAAAATTATGAAACTGCTCGTTGGAGAAGATCTATGGCAGTTCGATTGATATGATAAAACTGTATAAGCCTCGGAAGATTTTGATCCAGAATCCAAAGAGCTACAACTTATATTTACTCTTATGTGCAAGGTTGGGATGAGAGGTAACGATAAAGGAAATATGGCCTTGTTTAATTATTTTATTCTTTTCATTTATCAAATGTCCTTGAGAACATTCCAGCAAACATGACGTAGACCCCCTTGCCCTCACGCCGAGATCCACTCAGGATCATTCTAATTCTCCTCGAGCCAAAGTGGCTCCTTTCGTTCCTTGTTGAAACCTTCAAAGAATATGATCCATAGGTCCTTCACGAAAACTCCACCTGCACCACGTGTGAGTCTTTGCCTCCAGACGACCACAACCCAGGCCTTAGCACAAGAACCTTTTTGCAACTCGCAACTCGCGAGTTCATGAGTAGAAGACCCTCGACTCCTCTTTTCCAAACATCCAATACCTGAGATGTTGATACAGGTATGGTTTCTCTTGGTTAGCACCTCACACAGACATAACCATCAGCTAGGGCTAAGTTTCTAGGATGCCTCGCAACTCAGAACTTCACGAGTTGGGGTGTTGAGTCCTCATGCTCCTCCTTCGTGAATCTGGGACTGGCGATAAGTCAATGATGGGTTGACCCTTTCCAAATGACATGTGTCCACCACCTGTCACCACTTTCACCTTTCTCCAGGCGTTTTAATGTCACGCCACCTGTCAGCCACGTGATCCCCACTTACGGATGGGCCACGTGTTTGCACGAGCCTTGAATGCTCAGCACTTCATGACTTATGCAGTCAAAAAGAAACTCGCTCAAGTTTCGAACCCTCGATAGGAAAAAACCATGAATGTTCTGATCCCACGGTTCTCCCATGGCCTGGATCCAACGACCTAGATCTTCTTCCCTATTTCTCGCAGCTCGGAGCTTCACGGAAATCAATAATTTTGGTTTGGCCTCCAAACTCACGAGCCCCGAGTTCACGAAATGATCCAATGACGTGGGTTGAAATGAGATCAATGACTCTCACAAGTTTGCCACTTCCTTCACAAAGGCCTCTCACTGTCCATATGGATCCATTGGATCCTATGGTCCTCACGACTTCGCAAGCTCTCCATTGAGAATTATGACCACTCGATTCACTACTCAATGAGTTCTGTCCAATAACTTGGTGCCCTTCTTCTGCTGTTATGAGGGTTAAACCTCGCACACCCTTTTTGGATCCAACAACTCATGGAAACTTGACACTTCTCCCTCTAAGTGTCTCCACCATCCGTCTCAGCTAGTCTCTTGTGCGACCTCCTCCTGCTATCTGGACGTAAATTCAACAATCTAGATCTTTCCTCCTAGTGCCGATCCAATGGCTACTGTTGCTCCTTCCTAAGCACGCACTCTCTTTGAGCCTTGGAAGATTTTGAATGATTCAAAGGATAAAACCTTTGCTTCCTCTGTGAGATCGATTCCTTTGGATATTGCCTACATTTAGGAATGATATCCCTCCTTAGCTTTTTCGACTCTTACCCACCACAGGGTGTCTCAACTTCTACGATTTCTTGCAGCTATGGATCTGTGTGCAAGGGAACTTTTCCTATTGAGCTTAGTCCTCTTTGAAACCTTGAAAGGTTTCTTGACTTATGCATTCTTTGCAGAGTCTCTACACATAAAAGTGTTATCTGTCCTGAGCTTCGAGACTTTAGAATAAGTCCTGTCTCGCTCCCGCTCCTGCTGCCTGACGAGCCTTCAGATGACTATCTGTCTCTCAACACTTTACTTAGGTCTTGGCCTGGTGCCTCCCTTGCACAGGTATTTATCCTCTTGAACTTCAATTGCTCAAGCCTCTAAGGTCTCTACCCCTTTCTCTCCTTGAAAGGATGGAAATTCCCTCTGGAAATTTCCTTCTCAAGCACTCCTTCCTGAACCTGCAGGGTGTTCAGTAACCCTGTGAAGGTATTCCTCCTGAGACTTCTTCTCCTTTATGAACTCAAACAAGAGTTGTTTCTGTGCACACCTGCACCAAATCAATGCCCTCCTGGCAGAGTTTTCCAGAATCCTCAATGATTCTGTCTTTTTGCCGAGCTTGAAATAAAGTTATTCTCCTAATGCATCTTGTGCATTCTCTCAATTCCCTCTTGGCAGAGCCTTACAAAATTCTCAGAAATTTTGTCTTCTATGTGCCTTCTATGCACCTGCTCAATGCCCTCCTAGTAGAGCTTCTACAAAATCCCACAATGATTTTGGTCCGTCCTCTGCTCTCTTCTGCACAGTCTTACCTCCAAGGTATTCAATAACCTTGAGGATTCTCCTTGATTCAGTGACTTCAGTTGGTGCTCCCTCCTAGCATGTCTTTGTCTGAATCTGCAGAATTCAGAAGTGCACTCCTTGCATAGGCTTACAGAACCCGCAATATTCTATGATGCAACCTCTTGCATGAAGCCTCAAAGAACCCAAACCTAGAATCAAAGAAATCACAAACACTAAATTATGTATATCCCTACAAATGCATACCTAACATACATCTACAACATATTAACAATTCATAAAGACATTCATTCATGAACTCATAAACATGTGGACAACAACATGCAGGAAAAGATGCTCTATTTGAATTAATCAAGAATGCCTGATTACAATTTGTTTGAGCTCAGAGTGCAACAGAGTCTTGGCTCTCTCCTCCCTTTCTAAAACTAACAACTAGATACAAAGAAGATCTTTTTACAAAGAGGGGCTCCTCGAGCTCTTCCCTCCATTGTCACCAACTCTCATTAATTTACATTCATCTATATTGAATGGCTCTCTAGTCTAAATTGGATCTAGATCTCAGCCTTACAACCTATTTAAGGAAACCTTTACTAAAGCCTGTGCATATGCATGGCTTTTTGGCTCTACCAGCCTTACAACATTTAATTACATTCTCAAAATTTGAAAATCAAGAAGGTTGCGCCTCTCTCTCTCATTGAATGTATGCTTTGATGTGCTAGTTGGCTGACGCATAGCTGGCTTGGAGTGATGCTCCTGCATCATACTCCTCTTCTATGAAAAATTCATGAGCTCCTTCTCATGAGCTTCCCAACATCGTTGTTGAAATCCACCTGGATCCCAAACAGTTCTTTGGAGCTATCCATCCGCTCCATCGCTTCGCTTCTACTGCTGCATCTGCTACTCTGCTGCTATGGCAGGTTCTCCTCTGCTCAGCTTCCCTTTGCTGATCACTTCTGCTGATCGGATCATCAGCCTTCTGATCTCCTCAATTATCATGTCCAGCTGCTCCAGTGGTTGGCTCTCCTTATGTAGTCTTCTCGGCTGCACTTCCTCCTTATTGGTGGGTAGATCGTCATGATCCCCCATGTTGGTTTCCTCTTCTATGGCACTATCTAGCCACTCTGCTGCAGACTCTTCTTCTACAGTTTCATCACCGAGTCTCTTCTCAGCTTCCTCTTCTGACAGCTTGAATGTCAGCTCTTATGTTGGCATATCTCTAGCTTCCTCCAGTTGCTCCTCAGACTGGAATTCTCATTCATCTGTCACTGCATGTCTCTACACTGTAGTTATCATCTATTCATCTCCCTGGATGAAATTTCTGAGCGATTCCTCGGAATGCTCCTCTGCTAACATCTGCATGACTATCTGCTCATGGAAATCATCTACTGGCTTTGGATGGTTCAACCAATCCTACAGCATCTCCAACTTCTTCTCCCATGGAGTGAGCATCTTATTTGCATGCTCATCTTCTTCCCTTGCTGTCATCTTTAGTGCTGCAACTGTCTCCCCTTCATCTTCCTTGCTAAAAATTTCGAGCCATTCTTTCGAATGCTCCATTTCCTCTACTTGGGAAGCCTCTGATATCTACTCCATCTCTTTCTTCGTGACAGTCTCTGCTCCCTGTCTGTCTTCTTTTGTTGCCTTGAAAAAACACACGCTGGCCTCAACTAGGCTATATGGCTGGAATACCTTTATCCCTCCAATCAATAGACTGCTCTTCTGATCTTCCCCTATCAGCTCCTTTTGCTGATCTGAACTCACCTCCGAGTTCATGAGACTTTTAGTCAATCTCATCTGCTCTCCCTTGCCCACCTGGAAACATTGTATTTTTCTACTGCCCACCTGGTAGTCTATGAGATCAATCGATCCCATCTCCATCAGCACTCCCTGCTGACATGAGCTCACCTCTGAGCTCTCAATAATTTCAGACAGTCTCACTTCTTTTCCCCTGCCCACCTGGCAATTTGGGATTTCCTCTCTACCCTCCTGGCAGTGTCTGATATCTTTCAACGATCTCATCTCATTACCCTCCTGGTAACCTTAATTTTTTGTTCTGCCCTCCTGGAAGTCTTTGAGATCATCCTGTGACCTCTTCTTATTGCCTTCCTGGCAAATTGAAAATTCCTCACTGCCCTCTTGGAAGTCTCTAAGATCTTCCAGTGATCTCTTCTCCTCATCATCATTGAGATTTATCCCAGCTTCTGGTTCACACACATGAACCATTTCTTCTTCAACCCTGAGGTCTTCCACATACCTCAGCCATTCCTTCAACAACTTCTACTTCCTTTGGGCCAATAACTCCTTGACTGTCCATTTCACTTTCATTTTCATGGGCCATTCATATACCCATCGCGATTTTGCATCCTGCTGCATTCGAAATGCAAGCTCCTCCATCCTCGCTCTTAGCTCAGTGAGTTCTTTGTTCATCTCAGCCTCGCTCTACTGTTGGTGGTTCTTCTTCCCACCGTGTCCATGGCCTTCAACAACCATTTTCCTGTTTCTGTCTACCCTCCTAGAAAACCTATTGTTGTCACTCTACAACCGTGAGTGCTTCCAGCCTTTTCTTACAGTCGACCTGACTATCTATTTGTTGTTGCATCCTACAATAATCTCTTCAATCCTCTTCATCTGAAACATACATACGAAGTCCTACTCTGATACTACACTAACGCGTATCAGACTACTCGTTTTCCTCTAGCTCCTTCTGCCTAAAATATACAGATAAAATCAAGCTCTGATACCACACTGATGGAGACCCCTTTGCCCTCGGGCTGAGATCCACTCAGGATCATTCTAATTCTCCTCAAGCTGAAGAAACTCCTTTGGTTCCTTGCTGAAACCTTCAACGAATCCGATGCACAGCTCCTTCACGAAAACTCCACCTGCACCACATGAACCAGGCATGAGTCTTCACCTCCACATGACCACAACCTGGGCCTTAGAACAAGCACCTTTTTGGAACTCATAACTCGTGAGTTCATGAGTTGAAGACCCTCGACTCATCTTTTCAAAACCTCCAATATCTGAGATGCCGATATGGGTATGGTTTCTCCTGGTTAGCGCCTCACACACAAATAACCATTAGCTAGGGCTAAGTTGCTAGAACGCCTCGCAACTCGAAACTTCACGAGTTGGGGTGTTGAGTCCTCGTGCTCCTCCTTCATGAATCTGTGACTCACGATAAGTCAACGATGGGTTGACCCTTTCCAAACGACATGTTTCCACCACCTGTCACCACTTCCACCTTTCTCCAAGAATTTTATTGTCACGCCACCTGTCAGCCACATGATCCCCACTTACGGATGGGCCACGTGTTTGCACGATCCCTCGGTGCTCGGCACTTTGCAACTTCTACAGTCGTGTTAGCGATATTTCTTGTTAAGGGGGTTCGATTGCAAAAGAGCGGGTCAAAACCCACTTATCCCAAGTTTTGGGTGCAAGCGCGTCTGCATTAAACATGAGCCACTTTTGGATGGATAGATTTTGCGTGCCTAGATCGACAGCGCACAGAAAATTCCATACCCCCCTTGCCTGTCGACCTTTAAGCGGGGGGGGGGGTCCAGAATCACGGGCGCAACTCTCCGACGGACCATATGAACGCGTCCAGACCAACGGCGATGAAGGCCATTCTGGACCCCCCCCCCCTTTCCACCTTTAAGCGGAGGGGGGGGGTCTGGAATCCCATGTGCAGCTTTTCGACAGCCACGATCGTGGTGCCTAGATCAACGACGCTTGTGCAGCCCCGCCCCTCTCAGCTGCCCAGTGTTTAACTAGTGTGGACCCGCCTCCTGTCATTTCATTCCTCCTTCCGCCTTTCCCTTGCTATCGTGTGTCATCTATTTGCCTCTCCTCTTTGGTCCGTGTGGTTCTCCCTTCTTCCCACCATCCGCTCATTTCCTTCCACGCGTCCCATTCCTTTCCACGTTAGTCTCTCATCCGAAGACGAGTTCGTTTCTCCTGTCTTCTCCCCATCTTACCCGGGTGTCTCCCGCCATGGATCATCCTCTGTCACCCCCCTCATCGTCCTTCGTTATCCTTCTCTCATCTTGTCACCCATTCTACGCCCTTACAACCCAGCACAACCATTCCCATCAGGCGCCTCATCCTCCGCGCTGGCCTCCATGTCTATCCCTCAAGTTATTCAGTTGTTCCAGGTGGCAGCGTGGGAAGTCTTCCCTATCCCGAGATGCTGAGTTGGCCTGGCCAATCTCAATCCCAAGAAGCAGTTATTGAGGCAGTTGAGGGTGGTTAGACATCGTCTCCGCCATAATGGGGACGTCCTGCAATGAATTAAAAGCACGTCGATTCGCCGATGTAACTGTCAGAAGATCTATCGCGTCTGCCCCAATTTGCACGATCATTCAAAGATTGCGGCTGCAGAGTGTCAGAAGCCATGCAGACGCAAAGCTTTCAATGCATTTTCTCGATTCCGCTGCTGCTGTTGTTTTGATTATATGTAGGCATTTTTTCCATTTTTGTATCTATCGATGGTAGAGCTAAGCTCCCGACTGTAAAGTTTCAGCGATACTCTGGTTCTCTGGCTATGCCTCTGTGTTTGAGATTTCTTGGTTTATAACAAACAGTTCTCCTTTTTCCATCTTTATTTTGTCTCATGCTTGAGGATTCACAGTAGTACATCTTGTCGCAATAAAGGATTTTTTGTGGCATTGTTGTGCCCTCTGGTTTTTGTATTTGAATATAAAAGGATTTTGTGTTCGAATGCATTTCTTCTTCAGTCTGTTACACACCGGATGTCTATGATAGACCCTTGCGCCCTTCTTGCATAAGTCTTCCACCTACTCACCCTTTACTACACCTCATTGTTTGGATTTTATCAAGATCTCATTCGTTCACGCATGCCTGGTCTGGTTTCTGAGTTGATACGATGTTGTTTTGAGTTTCCCTCCATTTGATCACCCTTTAAACAAATCGTGACATAAAACTGATGGGCTTCGGGCTCTACTCCTGCTAGCAATCCAGGAGTGACCTCTGAATGCCAACATTAACTGGCGCGGTTGCCGGGGACGATGTTAAATATATTCCCTAGGATTGAACGACAAAGATCAACTGATTTCTGAAGGTGCGTCAGATATCAGAACTAGAAGATTGTTGCTGTGCACCTGGCGACTCCACTGTGACGACTCCGCTAGGGAGAACCTGTTCTATCAGCTATGGCTTCGAGAGGTAGACACATCAGGTCTAATCCACACTTGCCTTTAGCCACACCAGAAGAAGACTTGGAAGTGGTGCGCAGAAGAGGGAAGAGAGCTGCAAAAGAAGTTTCGGTCGCTGAAAAAGGTAAGACGCCATCCCCTTCTGTGAGAACTCCATTTTCTTATTTTCAGCTTCCTAGTCGTACTTCCTCTGAGGTTTCCCATTTTCTGAACTTCGGGAGTGTTCCTGCTGAGTTTTCTCCTCCTGGTCTAGTATTAGAGGGAGATATCCTTGTCACTCCCCCCTCAGGAGGTTTCACCACTCCTCCTTTGATTACTACTGCTGCGCAGAGGGAAGCACCTGTACACTCAAGTCCTTTAGACTTCTCTGTTTACCCCGTCATATCCTGTGAGGACCTCTTTTCCCGCCTCACCTGTTCACACTCCTTCTCCTCCGAGTTCTCCTCCACTCAACGTCCCTATGGCTGGTGCTAATCCCCCTGAGAACAGAATGGATGCTATAGTTGATGATAGATATGCTCCTTTGATCCTGCCTCATCCCATGAACCCTCTCCCTACTGGAGACTACTTGAAGTATATGCCCAAGTTCACAGGGGAGGGAGACATAACTACAAAAGAGCACTTGGATGCTTTTTACAGTTATGCAGACAACCTCAATATTGAAAATGAATATGTCTGGATGAGAGTCTTTGTCCAGAGCTTAGATGGTGAGGTCAGAAAGTGGTTCAGGGGACTGGCCCCTGGATCTATTGCTGGTATTGAGGCCCTGGACAATGTTTTCCTGAGGCAATGGGGGGATAGAAAAGATTACATATATTATATGACTGAGTTTGGGTCCCTGAAGAAGCAGGAAGGAGAATCTGTCTCAGACTTCTCCAAGAGGTTCAATAAGATGTATAACAAGATTCCTGCATAAATAAAGCCTTCGGAAGCATCTGCTCAAATTTCATATGCTAGCGCATTTGACCCTGACTTTTGTATCGTATTAAGAGAAAGAAGAGCCACCTCTTTAGCTCAAATGCAAGATGAAGCTATAGAAGTGGAGTCCAACATGTTAGCTGCTGACAGACTGCGAAACAAAGCCAACACAGACAGAAGAAAAGGAAAATCTGAAGCTTCGACTTCTGACTCCAACACCTCTGGCCCATCATTGTCCCAACTTCAAGTGAATGAGTTGGCCCAAGTAATGAAATTTATTAAAGAGGAAGTGGAGAGATTGAAGGTGGAAAGGAGGCATATGTATAAGGGCCCTCAGAACAACGAAAATAAGGGAGGTTTCAGGAGACCAAACAATTTTGCTCCTCCAACTGTGCACAAAGAAAAGGAGAGAGACAGAGATGACCAAAAGATTCAGGCTCCCTTCCAGAACAACTTTGTAGCTGATGAAGAGGAAGCAGAAGCAGACGAGCCTAAGCCCAAAATCCACTTTGTAGAAGTCACTCCTCCTTTCCCCCATCTGACCAAGTCAGCATACGAGGAGTCTCTCATGGACAGTTAGCTGAATGAATTGAGCAAGGGAGACAAAGTTGGCGGTGGCTGAGGCAGGTATAACTTGAGATCTGACAAGAAAGAAGCTGCACCTGATGTTCCTGAGTCATCCACCAAAGCAGAGAATCCTGCTGAAGAGATAGCTGACAACCATAGAGGTAAGAAGGCCCAAACTCTCCCCCCTATCATTCAAAATCATGCTCCTGAGATTAGAGAAATCCCAAAGCTTACATCCTCTTTCAATTTTGAGCATGAAATTCAAAAGATTAGAATCCCTGTGCCCCTCACTGAGTTAATCAAACATGGGGAATTCAAAAAACGCTTCTCTGACCTATTGAAATCTGAAGCCTCTAGCCCTTCCATAGACTTCATAAGCCTCCAAGATGAAAGGCCTGCAGTGGTCCTAGGTCCCATGGTAGAAGACAGAGATGATGCATCCCCTCCCTTCTACACCTCCATGAACATACATGACAAAGTGCTGCATAATTGCTTAATGGATTCAGGGGCCTCCCACAACCTCATGCCCAAAGCTGTCATGGAAGAGTTAGGATTAGAAGTCACCAGAGCCTATCATGACCTCTATTCCTTTGACTCCAGAAGGGTACAATGTTTGGGAGTCATCAAGGACCTGGCAGTTTCCCTGTTTTAGCTGCCCATGAAAAGTATGGTCATGGATATAGTGGTGGTTGATGTTCCCCCCAAGTTTGGCATGTTGTTGTCAAGGTTGTGGATTAAGAGACTTGGAGGAACGCTGCAGATGGACCTCATGTATGCCACCATTCCAGTCTTTGGGGGGGAATATAGGAGGTTGTACAGAGAAGCACAACTAGCCTACATAGTCAGTGATGAAGAAAACCCCACTAATCATCCCATCTATGCCTTAGACACTGACTTAGGATCTAGCTTATTGCAGTTCACTGATGAGCATGAGACCCCCTTGCAGATCAGAAAGCAACTCAGTCTTAATCAGGGGATACCCTCTCCAACCACCTCTATTTGGAAGATGTTCTTTGATGGAGCTTCTTCCAGTATAGGTGCAGGTGCCGGGGTGGTATTCAAATATCCTTCTCAGGAAACCATATCACTGTCATACAAGCTAGAGTTTGAAGTCACCAATAATGTGGCATAATATGAAGCTCTCATTCTGGGATTAAGGGCTACAAAAGAAATGGGAATTAGGGAGATGGCTGTGTTCGGGGATGCAAAATTAATTGTCCAGCAGTTCAAAGGCGTCTATCAGACCAAGCACCCTCGTCTCAAGAACTACAGGAATGAGGTATGGGATCTAATTGACAGTTTCTTCCTGGCTTTCAACATCTCTTTCATTCCAAGGGAAGAAAATTCTCCAGTCGACTTTCAAGCTTTCTCGGCTAGTTTGTTTGAAGCTCCTGCACTGCCAGATGACGGATCAGAGGTGGAAATAAGATACAGACCCTCTGTACCGGAAAATTTCAAACATTGGAAGGTATTTGAAGATGATCAGGAGATTGATAAATTCCTCCAATCCATCGATGAATTCTCTGCATCGCATATAGATGAGGACCCCAACGAGGAATTTGATCACCACCCAAGGGAGTTGCTGAATAAAGTTGTTGACCATCAGATTATTCAACTGCCGAGCAATCATATACCAAGAGGGCTGATCCCATTAGAAACATTGTTTGATAGGAATGATGTGGTGATGAAGGGCAGGATTTCAGTTGATGACGCCGATACGGCTGAATGCAACATAGGCACACCAGAGGAGCCCAAGTTGGTCAAGCTATCAAAGAGTCTGACCGAGGAGTAGAGGATCGGATATACTAAGTTGCTGAGGGAGTTTGCTGACGTGTTTGCTTGAACCTACAAAGACCTCAAGACATATGACACGTTAGTCATCGAACACACGATCCCACTGAAAGAGGAGGCTCGACCTTTAAAGCAGAAGCTGAGATGGATAAATCCTACGCTGCTTCCTGTCATGGAGAGAGAGGTGAAAAAGTTGTTGGATGCCCAGATCATCATCCCCTTAAGATACTCCAGCTGGGTAGCCAACCTGGTCCCAGTAAGAAAGAAGAGTGGAGAAATCAGACTTTGTGTCGATTTCAGGAACCTGAACAGGAGTTCAAGGAAGGACAATTACCCCCTGCCCAACATGGAACATATACTGTAGAGGGTCACTAGTGTATCTAGGATATCTATGATTGATGGATTTTTTGGCTATAATCAGATATCCGTCATGCCTGAAGATAGAGAAAATACATCCTTCACCACTCCTTGGGGCACATTCATGTATGCCAAGATGCCCTTTGGATTGATGAACGCGGGGGCAACGTTTCAACGAGCCATGGACATAGCCTTCATCGGGGAAAAATATAAGTTCGTGGTGATTTACCTAGATGACATACCAGTCTTCTCCAAGACTGATTTTGAGCACCACTCCCACTTGAAGAGGGTTTTCCTGAAGTGACGCAGGTTTGGCCTTTCCCTAAATCCCAAGAAGTCATTATTTTCCATGCAAGAGGGGAAGCTGTTAGGCCATATAGTCTCAGCAGAGGGAGTGAGAATTGATCCTGACAGGGTAGAGGCAATCCAAGCCCTGTCACTTCCCAGATCTAAAAAGGAGGTCCAAGCATTTTTGGGAAGGATTAATTTCCTGAGGAAGTTTGTCTCAAATTTTTCCGAATTGGTGAAACATATCACAGCTATTCTCAGGAAGGGCCATGAAATAAAATGGACTGCTGAACCCAGGAAGTCTTTTCACCAAATAAAGAAAGCATTGACCGAGGCTCATGTGCTGATCAATCCATATTATTCTAAAGATTTTATGATATTCTCTTTTGCTTCCTTTGACACAGTAGCAGCGGTTCTGTTGCAGAAGAACGAAGAAGGACAAGAACAGCCTATTGCCTTCTTTAGCAAGGCGCTGAGAGATGAAGAGCTCCGATACGAGATCATGGAAAAGCAGGATTATGCCTTGGTGAAAGCTCTCAAATATTTCAGGGTCTATGTCTTACACTCAAAGATCATTGCATATGTCCCTTCAACCTATGTGAAGGACATTCTTATACAGCCTGACATAGACGGAAGAAGAGGTAAATGGATCGCCAAGATCCTAGAATTTGACCTGGAAATCAAGCCCACCAAGCTAATTAAGGGGCAGGGTTTGGCCAAGCTGCTGGCTGAGTCCAATTATAAAGCCTTGGAAATTAACCTCGTCGATGAGCAAGCTGAATCATCCAGCAGAGGTTCCCAAAGCACTGTGCCACTATCAGCATGCCCCTGGTACAAAGAGATCTTGTATTTCCTGCGAGAGTTGAGACCCCTTGATGGAATGGAAAGAAGTAAAGCCAGAGCTTTAAAGCTCAAAGTTCTCAGATATTGTCTTATTAGCCAAGTGTTGTATTGGAAAGACCCCCAGGGGGTATTACTAATGTGTCTGGACCCACAACAGGCCCAGAAGGTTATGAATGATTTCCATAGTGGTCTCTGTGGAGGCCATTATTTTTGGAAGACCACAGCCCACAAGATCCTCCGAGCTGGGTACTACTGGCCCACCTTGTTTCCCGATGTTTGCAGGGAAATTAGAGCTTGCATCAAATGTCAAAAATTCTCAGAAAAGCAGCAGCTCAAATCCCTGCCATTGAAACCTGTGGTGGTCTCAACACCCTTTCAGCAGTGGGGATTGGACTTCATCGGGGAAATTCATCCCCCCTCAAGTGGTTAGCACCGATGGATTTTGACAGCAACTGACTACTTCACAAAATGGATAGAAGTTGTCCCTACCAGAAGCACTTCTCACAAAGTCATCATTAGCTTCCTGGAGGACATCTTAGCGAGGTTTGGCTGCCCAAGAAAAATTGTCACTGACAATGCCTCCCCTTTTCGTTCTGAGCCCCTGGTCAAATTTTGTGAGCAATTTGGGATTTCCCTGATTCATTCCACTCTCTACTATCCTCAGGGAAACGGACTGGAAGAGTCCTATAATAAAAGCTTAATCAAGCTTATCAAATATATATTAGAGGATAATAAGCGGGTCTGGGACTCAAAGCTCAAATTCGCACTTTGGGCCGATCGAGTGACGACAAAGAAATCCCTGGGTCTCTCACCCTTCCAGCTTGTTTATGGGATTGAGGCCATCTTCCCTACTCAGCTTGCCCTACCTGTGGCACATCTCCTCCAAGACTATGAGGGGGAACCTAACCATGTGCTTAGAAGAATTCATCAGATGGTGGAGGTGCAGCAGATCAGAGAACAGGTCCTGGACAGAGCTTACAACCATCTGCAGAAGATCAAACACGCTTTTGACAGGAAAAGCAAGAAGAAAGAGTTTGAGCAGGGCAACCTGGTGCTCAAGTGGGATGCACCCAGGCAGGAAAAGGGAAAACACAGTAAATTTGATGCCCTCTGGTTTGGGCCTTTCAAGATCCTTGAAGCATATTCTAACAACACTTACAGGTTGGAGGATCTGGAAGGCAATGAAGTCTTCAGTGGCCCAGTTAATGGGCATTTCTTAAAGAAGTGTTTTCTGTGAGCCGCAGTCGGCTCGTTTCATTTTTTGTTTTGTAAATATTGTTTTTGTTTTTGTTTTGTTTTCCGGACTAATAAATGACTCCATAGCCCAACAACAAAGGCACTAAGTCTGCAAAAGAGTTCTTAGAGCATCACAGGGACGACTCTATCCCCCATGGAGCCAAATGTTAGCGATATTTCTTGTTAAGGGGGTTGGATTGCAAAAGAGCGGGTCAAAACCCACTTATCCCAAGTTTTGGGCGCAAGCGCGTCTGCATTAAACATGAGCCACTTTTGGATGGCTGGATTTTGCGTGCCTAGATCGAAGGCGCACAACAAATTCCGGAG